>CM032763.1:6215683-6492254 GCA_019155195.1 Avicennia marina
TCAACTAGCATCCGATTGATTTTTTGCTTAAGGATGTAGCCGGTTACGAACAAGGGTCTGTTATGGGGTTGAGATCCTAATATTAGATCTTCGTCTGTAAAGACCATTGCGGTCATGCAACCTTCAGAGGGTTGGCTTTTCTCACGGAGACAATTGATTTTGTCCAGGGAGTGGTTGTTTCTAGGGGCTTCCTTCATTTGGTCGTTGGAGGTGGTAGCGTTGACGTTCGCACTATCATCTTCCAATGTGATTTTTCCCTGGTGGGCAAGCTCCATGATTTTCTCTTTAAATATGAAGCAGTCATGAATAGGGTGCCCAACCAAGCGGTGGTATTTGCAGTATTTGGGATCGTCAGTCTTTCCGACTTCCGCAGGCCTTTTCATCTCGGGGAGCTCAATGAGGTTGGCCTTTAGCAAGTCGTCGAAGATCCCAGGCACGTCTGAATTAAGGAAGGGATAAGATTTGGCCTGCATTTCTTTTAGCGTTGGCCTTTTTGGTTTTTGTGAGGCTTCTTTCTTTTCATCAGCCTTCTCCTTTCCTTTGACTGGAATGGGCCTGGCGCGTACCGCCATGGCTTCTCTTGTTGGAGTTTTAGGGAGAGGCTTGCCCCCTCTTCTCACTTCTTGTCTATCCTTCGCCTTGCAGAATTCCGAAATAGGTGGCGCGCCAATGCCACTCGCGGCAATGCTTAGCTCCATATCATGGGCTCGCGTGGCCAATTCTTCAAAAGTTTTAGGCCGAATCCCTTGGAGAATGTATCGCAGTCCCCAATGCATTCCTTGTATGCACATTTCGATGCCTGAAGCCTCGGAAAGTCTATCTTTGCAGTTTAGACTTAGATTCCTCCATCGGTTGATGTAGTCAATGACTGGCTCCTCTTTCCATTGGCGAGCGTTGGTAAGCTCAATCATGCTGACGGTTCGCCTTGTGCTGTAGAAGTGGTTGAGGAACTCATACTCCATTTCTTCCCAGCTATCGATGGATCTGGGTTCGAGGTCAGTGTACCAGTCGAACGCATTTCCCTTCAACGAGCGGACGAACTGTTTGACCAGAAGATCTCCATATGTTCCAGCGTCATTGCATGTTTCTATGAAGTGTGCCACATGCTGTTTCGGGTTTCCTTTGCCGTCGAATTGCTGGAATTTAGGAGGCTGATAGCCGGTTGGCATTTTCAGGCCGTCAATCCTTGTCGGGTAGGGCTTGGCATATACCAGAGTCGACTTAGTGCCTTCTTCTAGCTTGTTCTTGATGGTACCTTCGATGAAGTCTTTAAGTTGATCAATAGGAATCGAGCCGTCCGAGGATAGTTGAAGCTCTTTGGCTACAGACTCCTGATGGTCATTGGCTGGTTGCTTGGTAGATACTTCAACCCCGTCAGGAACTTCGAGCGCCTTTTCTGCCATTTGACTGGTTTCGGCTTTGTCCACTTTGTCCATCACCCTTGAGATCCGAGCATCTTGCTCTTGGACATGTTTGGCTAGCCCTTCAATGACTTTAGTCAGTGCGGCGATTTGGTCCTCCAAGCTCGAGGCATTAGTCGTCATGACTGGGGCGTCATTGGAGGCAGATGAAGCGTCAGAGTGAGGGCTCGAAGGTGCTGAGTCGTCCTCATTACTTTTGTTTGTGAGGAGTGGGTTGTTGACATCTTCATGAAGGGGGGCTGGTTCTGAGCGTGTTGCTTTCCTTGCCAAACTCCTAGTGATGACCCCGACGTTCTTTGTGGCGGTTTCACTGGCGGCTGAGGTAGCGGCTTTGACAGCTTTTCCCTTGTTGCTGGCCATGATGATTTGTTCAAAGCTTGTAGTCCACTTGAAAATCTAAGGAAGGAAGAGATGAGAGGTAGAGAGGTCCCATTGGGCGTGCCAAAAATTTGTAGGACAAAATCTTGCTCTTGGATTCCACTAACAAGGAATTTGTACAAATCGATTACAACTTGAATCAAATGAATTTGATGTGGGTTCTGTTCTCTAATTTAATCCTCTGATTCTTCCTCCAAAGATGTGATTTCAATTTGAAGTGTCTTCAAGGAAAGGGCTTGTGCTTGATCTTCCTTGAAACTTGTTGATTTCTTCAATTAACGCTGATCTTCGAGTTTGGCGCCCTGATGTCGGATCGAACGTTGAATTTGAAGATCGTTGATGAAGAACGCCTTGAATTTGGGTTTATGATCGAAGCTGTGGCTTTAATTTGGAGTATCTTCAAGAGAAGGGCTTGTGCTTGATCTTCCTTGAAACTTGTTGATTTCTCCAATTAACGTTGATCTTTGAGCTTGGCGCCATGACTTCGGATCGAACGTTGAATTTGAAGACCGTTGACGAAGAACGCCTTGAATTTGGAGATGAACTCTTTAAACTTGACGAAGAATGCCTTGAATGTTCTTGAACGCCTTGAGAGGATTTTGTGTCTTCTCTTCTTCTCCTTGGCTTGTTGTTGTCTTTTTTGTGAGGTTTTGACCCCTATTTATAGTTGTAGGAGAGATGATGTAGCTACCTAACCTGCTGACGTGGAGCATTCTGATTGGCTGGGATTGTTGGCCTCTTGCTAGACTGCGCCACTTGTCGCCTTCTGATTGGCCCTCTTCATTATTTATTGCTTTCTTACCGGATTGTGCCATTTGTCGCCATTTGATTTGGACAATTTTGATTGATTAATTATTTATTAAGAAAAGTGTATTTGTTTTAAAATTCTAAAATAAAATTATTTAATCCGTATTTCAATTTCTTTATTCAATTTTATGTGATATTTTATTCATTTATTTATTTATTTTATATGTCTACAGTGTTATCCACAATTTTATAGTAACACATTGCAACAACGATTGTTTCCTACATGAGGTAGCTAACCTTGGCTAGGTTGCTAATGATCTATAAGCACAAGAAGCCCAATAAAAGAAAGAAAAAGTCCCCCAACTAAATCTATCAAATGATGCCATCCTAGTAGGGAACCTCATAAAAGACCAAATGGTGCAACATATTTGGAATAGCCAATGGGACTGACATTGCATAATAACTTTTGGTTTAACGTGTTGCATTCTGTAATGAATATATTTTTAATCAGATGGTGTATAGTGTGTGGTATGTATATACTATTTGTTGTTTGGATTATATGTAGACTATTTTGCTTAAAATCCATCATTGTCTCACATACTATATAGGCCTTATGTTTCAAGGAATTTGTTGAAAACAAACTTCAATTTATTTTATTATGCTAGAACGGATTCAAATATAGATTCATAAATCATACAAGTAATCTATAATAAATATGAATACATGATTATGGACTTAAATTTACATAACTTAGAACTTAATTGCTATTCAAGCGCTAGACATTTACATTTAAAATCCACCATTGAAAATTTTACATATAACAAACATAATTGCATTTTTACTTAACTAACCTTTTTAAATAAATAGAAGTATGTAAATAAGGACATAAATCCACTTAATGTATTTGTATTTCAAAAATTAAACGGTACGAATTTCTTATATAATTTGCACATTAATTTGCTTGTACATACCAATTTGAATATATATACAAATATAAACTTAAAAAGCGACAGCCCACAACTGTAGAAACATGCCACCCAGAAGGAATTTACACTAACTCCCTACAAGGCCTAATAGGGACCAGTGGATAATCCTCAAGGAGGCTGCCTTAATCAACGTACTTATTGATGTTCGAATGGAGTGTCCACACCTCAACATGATGCATGATGCCGACATATACCTAATTTGTGCAAGCCTTGCTACACAACTCACACAACAATCTAGGCATGAGTTCATTATTTTCTAGGTAATGTCATGGCTAGTCCACTTTCAAACTCGTTATGCTGGATTCCTCAATTTCTTAGAGCACCTTGACGTAACGTATGATGCACAGACCTAGATGCCACAAGTGGGTCCGGCATATTGGATAGGAACTTGACAGGTAAGTAATTTACAAATTACACAAGAAATTTTTTCAATTATCTCTTGATTCACACTTTTATATATTGCACTATATGTGATAGCCTAACTTTGTACATGTATGGTATATTTCACAGAAGACATGACACTAGAGAGAATGGCACACTGTAGGAGTACCATTATGCGACATATTGCACACGCTCATCTTAGCCCTAGCGTTCCCACAAGGCACCCTTAGGCGACAGAGAGAGGATCCACCTCATAAGTTGATTGTCATATCTGATTTTGACACGAAATCAAATTAGCATAATGCTCCCCCACACGTGTAGCTCTCTCTACCGCATGATGTCATCAACATTAGGTCACCACAGGTGTCATTTGATGTTGCCTCATCATCCATTCCTCATCCTTAAGACCCGTGGGAGCCTGTAGTGCAACAGTAACACAATTCTAAGTGTTGGGATGCTGAACAAGAGGGCACACTAGACATCATGACGCAATGGCTAGACTTAAGACATGGATCTAGATGGTAGCGATGCCATTGAGTGGTCATGCATG
The DNA here is from genome assembly GCA_019155195.1 of Avicennia marina. NCBI lineage: Eukaryota > Viridiplantae > Streptophyta > Magnoliopsida > Lamiales > Acanthaceae > Avicennia > Avicennia marina. Next base: position 6,220,147 of record CM032763.1, read on the forward strand.
CTATGGGTGCTACCAGGACTTATTTGCACGATGCTACCTATTTCTATCTATTGCTCATGCCTCTATGTGTAATTGTCTTATCATGTACTTCTACCTTGGAACTTATGTTCTAATGATTTGCTTGTTCTAAGAATCTCTTACTCATGCATGAATATGTATTTGCCTTAACATGTACTTCTATAGTTGGACTTATGTTCTTCTGATTTGCTTATCTGAGAATCTTCTGCTTGTGTATGTGTGTGTATTTGCCTTATTATGTAATTCTACAGTTGGATTTATATTCTCATGATTTGCCTCTTTTGAGAATTCTTTAGACAATTTATCTTAGTCAAATGACACTTATTATGACATTTTCCTTTATGCTTATTGAGCACGTAATTTAGATATGAAAAGATAGCCATCTTCAAAATAATACAATTGACATAGTTGTTTAGTATTAAATGAAGTTAATGCCTACAAAAATAACAATATCACTGTCACTAATAATAAAAATGATTACAATAACAAGTACTAGTCATAATAATAACTAGTCAAAATTGCACACTATATGTACATTTGAAAGTAAAATTATTTTTATTTTGATCATATTTTAAGTATGAAAATAATTTTTTTATAAATTAACCTACATTTATAAGTTTGACAAAATGATTTTATGTTAAAAGAAAATATAAAAAAATTGAAATAAAAATTAAGAGAGAAGAGAAAAAAATTAAGAATAATTTAGTGATAACAATGATTTCAATGACTATAACAATACTAATTCTCATAATTATTGTAATAATAAAATAATACTAAACTAATAACAATAATAATATTAATAAAAATAATACAAATAATATAAAAATAAATATAAATATAAACAACAATGTAGTACTTTTAACATAGGATTATTCTTAATAATAACAACTATGGCAATAACAACATTATTATAATCACAATAATGACAATAAAACTATAATTCTAATTAATGTTAGAAATAACAACCACAACAACAATAACACCAAACAAAACAATAACAATAAACCAATAACAATAAACTAATAACAACTATAACAACAACAACAATAATAATAGTAGTAGTAGTAATAATAATAATAACAATAGTAAAAATAATAATAAAATTAAAATATTAACCAAAAATAAAAAATAATAAGCATAAAAAATATTAATTTATTATTAACTTCAACACATTAACTATACACTCATCATTACTTTTCACATCATTTACATCCTCTATACATAACTATCTGTCGCATTACTGTAATTATTACATTATCTAATAAATATTATTCATTTACAAAAAAACTCCTATTTCTCTATCTCATTTTTCTTAAAAAAAATTTCCTACTTTTCTCACTTTTTCTCTAAAATTGTTTTTCTTTATAACGAAAGGCCTATCCAATCGCAAGCTTTCTAGGCTCTCTCTTTTGTCTTTCTCTTGTCCAAAAATTTTCCAAATATAAAAGAGTTTGTGTGGGAACTTTGTGAAGGCATTCATAGAAGTTTTGCAGAGTCTCACCCTTGCTTGTTCATGTGAACAATGTAGAGGCTATAACTTAAGTTTTGCATCTTTTGGATTGCATATGAAAATTGCCAGAAATTTGATTCTAGATAACATTCCATACAACTATCTGAATTTAAATTTATGAGTTATACAAAGAAAAATGGACTAAGTTGGGAAATAATGTTCCACTACATTTTCTCTAATATTATTTGAATTTTAAATTGAAATTTTGTGCCTCAAATTCCGTAAAGCCCAGTAGTGTATCAAAGCTAATGTATTTCCTCATATATCTATTTGTTAATGATTCGTCTTATGATTTATGATAGTTTTCGTTTAAAATTATTATCAACTTATATTAGGATACTTGTTTATAATTACAAAAATCTTTTACATAGTTTTGAATTGTGGGAAAAGTAAAAAAAAATAAAAAATTGAATGTCAAGAAATTCTGCCCCACTCTACTATCAATTGTTGAGATCGTAGATGTTATTATTGTGACAGTAGAGGGCAAGGGTGCAAACACAAGCCACTTGTGACAGAGTTTGGAACTTTGTTGCTATCAACTCTCATGATCTAGGATATGTTTTGGTTGCTCTTGTGATTGTGGAATGTATGCTCTTAACTGCAAAAGGGTATCTCATCATCGTGGTAGACATTGCAACAGAATTGTGAATTCTATCACTATAGCCTTTATGAATGTGGAAAAGTTTCTATAATCATGAGAAGGGTTCCTTGATTGCAAGGAGGTTGGCAAATGCAAAAAATGAGCTTTTCTCAAATTTAAAAGGGATGAGATGCATAAATCATAAGAATTATTAAATGAATTTTTTGCTTCATACATGTGTGTGTGTATGCTAGATGGATGAATAGATGAATTAAGGTTTTCTTTCATCAAGATATGTTATAGTTTTAAGAGACTACTTATTATTGCCCAATGTACTTAAAAACATTTATCTATTCAGTTTTAAGTAAAGGAAATTATGCATTTTTTAAAAGAACAAATTGTGCCATGTTCATTATTGTAATAAATTAGTTAGCACTGAATCTTTGGTAAATGGTCTCGACTACTTAAACATGGATAATAATATTGTGATGAATGCCATATCAAAAAAACATGTTAGGAATGGATTAAATTTCAAACAATTGTGGTACCTTACACTAGGCCATGTTGAAGAGGTAAGGATAGGCAAGTTGAAGAAAGATAGTTTTATTGACTCATTGGAAGAGAAATCCTATCTGAAATGGCAATTGTGGTACCAAGAGAACATTTGATGGGTTCACTAAGGAAGCTACATAGGTGTTAGAACTAGTTCATATCAACATTTGTGAACTATTTAACGAAATGGTTAGAAGAGAATTTTACTACTTCATAATTTTTACCAATGATTATTATAGATATGATTATGTGTACTTGATGAAATACAAGTATGAACTTTTGAAAAGTTTGAAGAATTTGAGGCAAATTTTGATAAACAAATTGGTAGACATGTAAATGTGCTACAATCAGATTGTGATTGTAAATACATAAGTATTGAGTTTATTGAATTCCTTAAAGTGAATGGTATTGTTTCGTAGCTTAAACCACAGAAAACTCCTCTGTTAAATGGTATGGATGGGCATAGGAATCAAAGCTTATTAGAAATGGTTCAATTCATGATTAACTTCATTGGCCTTCCCATTTCATTATGGGGACACACATTCATAACTACTACTCATGAATAGGATTCCTTTTAAGTCCCTAAATAAGAAATTAAAGTATAATAATTAATTAAATAATAATGAAAGTTCTTACATATTTTTGAATGGTGATTTCTATTAGCCTTTACTTGTGATTGCTATTATACTCATCTCATTCTATCTACTTAGTTAAAGTTAATTTTTTGTTCATTCAATTATTATTAAATTCATCTTTAAATCAATTTTACTTAATCGAAACATAATATTATTAGAACGACACTCCTACTTCTTGTGGATATGACTACTCTTAGTCTCCTTTATTACTTGGTGTGACTGTTGTGTACTTTCAACATTAAATTTTCCTATATCAATTTTCGGCATCGTTGGCAGGGAGTAACAAGTGCTATTATAAAATAATTTAGTGTTTTAGATTAAGTACTTGCAGTAAATATTTTCTTATTCTTAATTTTCTTTTTTTTTTTTTGCATCTTTCTTAATTTATACCATTAATTTCTCACTTGTGTGCTTAATAGAAATTATACCATAAAGTTAATATTGTTAAAGTTCTAATTTGTGGATAAAATGGCTTACAATTATGATTGGACTTCTAATTATTGCATGCCAGATTTAGGAAATGAAATTAATGTTGATTATTTCTTGGATTTTTCTCAATCAAGATATTATTTGTTAAATTAAGGTATGAATGATTCTTTTTAAAATTCTTATTCATATAACTCATACCTTGATTTGTGTAATTTTATTTCTCTAGGAAATAATATTGAATAATTGTTGTTAGAGGTGGTTCAAGCTACTTTCTGCTATACATCTAGGCTTGTTAATTTATTGAAAGAACAAAATGAAAAAGGAAGGGAAAATTCATGGAAAACGCTAAACAGTTAAGTAACTCAATCACTAGAAAAACTATCTATAGAAGAATTGTATAATCAGTTAGAGGACAATCACGAAGCATCAATGAATATAATTGAAAATTTATTACATTGTCTTATCATTAGCCAACATAGAAAAGGTTAAATTAATGACAATAGAAATTCAAGAAGAAAAGGAAAGTACAATGAGTTTTGTAGAAGTCAAAGTATCGTCTTTGTGCTTAGAATTAGTTGAACTAGTGAATAGAAATTCAAGAAGAAAAGGGAAGTACAGTGAGTATTGAAGAAGTCAAAGTATCATCTTTATGCTTAGAATTAGTTGAACTAGTGAATGAGAACAACTGTAAGATGAATAAGCCAATTAAAAAGTTATCCCAAGAATTAGAATTAGAATTAGAATTAAAAAGTTTTAAAGAAGATCAAAATCTAGCTTCCTTAGAATTAAGAAAATAATGTGAAAACAATGAAAGGGAAGAAAAGAACATACCTTGTGATTTATATTCAAAATTTCCTTTAATCATAAAAAAGATGAAGACTCCTTTATTTTTATGGCATTTTTATAGAACTAATCATGATTGATTCTTTTACAGTAGCATTATCTCAAAAGTTAAATTATGTCAAATTTCTACATAAAGTATTGTTCAAGTAGGCAATGGGTTTTTACAAAAATTAGAGCCATCACAATAGACGGGGAGGATTTCTTTTCCCATTATTATGGATAATTCTTTTAAATTTCAAAATAAATATGTTATGACTGATGATGTTTTTAATTATAATGTGTGCCAAAATGTGTATTATAAAGATGGTATTCCTATAGTTTACTCTTTCAATAATTCAAAATAAGGAAGCTTACCTCTTTTTGTAATTTGGAATAAATTTTTAGTAAGTATAAAAATAGAATAGGAAATCAAATCAAAAAGTAATTTATTAAATGAAATAAGAAAATATTTATGTGAACCAGATTTAAAATTTTTGGAGGAACTTCAAGAATAAGTTAGGCTGAAAACAATAAACTTAGCGCTTTTTGGGAGGCAACCGGAGTATTTACTTTCCTTTTAATTTTTCCATTTTGAATAAGGTTATGCATAATAAATGCTTGTGATTTTCAAGATTTGAAATGAAGAATAATGAAACAAATGAATAAATATAATGTGGAAAAAGAATTTAGGATCAATATCAATGATGAACAAATTCTTAAAAAGTAATAAACTAGTAATATAAATGTGTGATTTATGTATTACATTGCCTAGTGTAAGTCCTCCTCTTTTGAACACACACCAAGCACTTTGATGTAAAGTTGAATTTTACAATTATTTATTTAGATGTGTGTTGCATTTAAGGTGTAATTCTTGATAATGTATTGCATGATCCCTTGAATAAACACCATAGGGAACTCTAAAAAATGTAGCAAAAGAAAAAAAAATAGAGAGAGAGAGAAGTTAGAACAATAAAAGTGCTTTAAGATAAAAATCTACTCTACTGATTCCAATGCTGAGTAATTGGAGGTGCACAAGTGACTTTTGTTTACATTCACATAAAAAGGCATAAGAATCATGAGTATATAAAGCATTCTAAGTCCATGACATATTGAGTAACCGAGAACGCGTAAGTAACCCATGCTCATTTTCATGTGAAAATGTATGTGATGACTTAGAAAAAGAAAATAGCCTTTCAAAAAAAAAAAAGAGGAGATAGAGTGAGAGAAGAAAAAATAAAATAAAATATAAGATCCATGGTTTTTGAGAAAAAAAAAAAGTTTCCCTGTGAGTATCAAACATAAATAAGAGGTTAAACAATTCATTAGCAAGTAACCAAGAATGTAACACAATTGAAGGATATATCGAACTCCTTTTATATTAAACTGCTTGGAAAGCTTACACAAATAACGATTTTTACATAATGGTAATGTGATAACATAAATTCATACATTTAGAGGCAAATCTGTTACTTGAGAGAATTCTAAAATAATGATGATTAGAAAGTTTTGATTCTACATAAATTTATTCTTTTGTCATGCTCGAGGACGAGCAACAAACAAAGTGTGGGGGTATTTGATAAGTTAAGTGAAATGAAACTTTATGTGAATAAATTTGTTTAAATTATCAATAAAAATAAAGAAATTTACCTATTTTAAATATTGCAGTGGTTGTATGATGAAAATAAGCAAGCAAAAAGAGATATAAGCTCATTTGGAGGGACCAAACCAAGGAAATATAAAATCAAGCCCTATTGCATCATTTTAGTGAAGTTTTGTCACTTAAATGGTCGCCTAAGTGAGTTGCCCACGAAAGAGCAGGTGGAGACCAATTACAAACCACCGCTAGTCACCTACAGCTCACTTAAGCAACAAACTAAATTTAACCCGTCACTTACTCGTTGCCTAGGTAATAAGGAGGAGACAACCATTGCTTAGGCAATGGAGGAAGTGACAGGCTAGTATTTGTCCACATAACACTCGGACCAACGTGGTAAATTGGTTGGAAATTGCAACCAATCAAAGCCTTTGGGTGATGGACCTTCAAATTTATAAATAGGAGATGTTTTACTAGCCAAAACAACCATTCAAAGATTAGAATACATTTCGGTATCATGATGTATCTTTATACTACGAATTTAGTTTAAGTAGAGGATTGAAAACGAGTTTAGTGCTCACAAGCCACAAGGCATGGAATGGAAGCGAGGAATCATTATGGGATAAAGGTTAGAATGAATGAGAAGTATTCTTCTTTCATTTTTCTTATTTCCAATGCATGTGTATCATTGATCCAAGCAAGTAAAAACTTTTATTTTATCATTTTTAATTAGTTGTCTTTTCTTATTTAGTTGTGATCAATTTTCTGATTATTCTTCTCTTCTTCTTCTTTTATTTTTATTTTTCTAAACAACTTGCAGTTATAATGGAAGTGAAGGTCCTATATTAACCACAAAAATTGTGTTCGACTTGTTCTTTATTTCTATTTTCCTTCTTTCTAGCTTATGGTTATAATAAGGGTACATCCATAAGTTAAAACAATTGATTACAATTGTGAATAGTAAACTTATAATGAGAGAAGTGTTGTTACATTCACAATGGATTAATTATTAATCCATTGTTTATATTCTCAACTGAGTTAAGTTCATATATAATTGGATTAATTTAATTGAAACCTTAGTGTAATTTGAAAATGTGTATTAAGGACTCAAGAGATTAATAACGCCTAAATAAGAAATTAAACCTTAATAATTAATTAAATGATAATGAAAATTCTTACTAATTTTTATAATGATTGGCATCATCTTTTGTTTGTAATTGCTATCATATTCATCTCATTCTATCTATTTAGACAAAGTTACTTTATTGTTTATTTAATTATTATTAAATTTATCTTTAAGTCAATTTTATTTAATTAAAATACAACATTATTAGAACAACACTCCTACATCCTATGGATATGACAACTCTTACTCTTTTTTATTACTTAGTACAACCGTGGTACACTTGCAACACAAAATTTCCTTGCTTCGCATCTTTAAATGTCACATCAAGGTTTACCAAGTCTAACACTAATCGATTGAAAGTGGTGATGTAGTCATTTATGGAGGTCCTTCAAGAATCACATTGAAATAGTTTCTTCTTTATGTAAAGTTGATTTTGAGTATTCTTTTTCTAAAATTTATCCTCTAATATCTTGCAAAGCTTGCACAAAGAAGTTTCATTTTTGAAAGCATGAGTGGATTGTTCCACACGTCAAATGATTGACAGTGTTCCACTCCTTTTCATTTACATTGTTTGACTTTTCTTGTCAAAGGCAAGGTCTAGGCTTTACTGAAAAAGGGCATTTAAGACTTTATCTTGGCACATAGTAAAATGGCTAGTACCATTGAATAGCTTCACTAAAAATCTTGAATTTGACATCACTATCCTCGCTAATATGGAGGAGAAATTTGGTGTTGTGGCCTTGTTTGCATCCTTTAATTTTTGTGGCTTTCATGGACATATTGAAGTAACTCAAATATATCTAATTGCAAAAATCCAAAATGACAAAGCTTAGGACAAACCTATGGTCGTTGCACTTATGGGGAAATTTCGGATAATTTTTCCACAAACAAAATAATAAAGCAAAAATAAAGGAAAGAACACATAAACATTTATTTATTTAATTTTTTGGTAAATGTATTATTTGATTATCTTTTAAATTTTCGTTCATATGTATTGTTATTACTTTATAATAATATACATTTTGATGATACACTATAGTAAAAAAATTTATATAATTAGTTGAAAATAATGTAATATTTTTGCACAATTAATTCTTGAATAACGCACTTTGTTTAGCATGCCTATTAAGCCAGTTTACATTTTCAATCAATCGCAATTTTAATTTTTTAATTTAACTTTTATATTAAATTGGAATTTTTATTTTAAAACTTTGCCTGGAAATCATTTCTATTAAATGACTATTCGTAATTTAAGGACTATTTTGATTTTATTTTTTTATTCTTTAAAAAACATGTTGTTAGCTCACTAATAAAGCCATATTTATCTAGGAAACAGTTGCGAAAATAACTATAGCTTATGTATAAATAAAAATTGACAGAAATATTATTTTATAATATAACTTAATTTATTTAATATATCTTAATTCTATGGGCTTTTAGCTTTTGGATATTATTTTTTTCCCTGATATTTTAATAGGGGAGGTTACCTACTAAATAAGGTACCACGATCCTTATCTTTAATTCTATTCAAAGGAGGGCCAACATTTGATTTAATTCGGAGCTCCTTTCCTTGTATTTCTTTTAGTTGACCTAGCAAATGGGACTATCACTATCTCTGATTTAATGCTATAAAATGGAACGTGGACACTTTTATATTTTTTAGAGTTATTAAATACAATTTGTATCTTTAAAATACTGCGCCTTTTATATTAAAAAGGAAAATACTCCTTAGCTAACTACCTCCAATCCATCTTATTTAGGAATGCATCTGTTCATAGTGACACCCTTGATCACGACGTTGTGTAGGCCCAAACTTTAAAAAATTAAGTTTCTAAAAATAATGGTTATTTTTGTTTTGGTTTTGAGTACCTTTTTCTAGGTGTATTTTTAAAAAAATTATGTAAAAATAAAAAAGTAAAATTTTAAATGTACAATGATTCAAATGCATGTATTATGGAGATAAAACGAAAACAAACATAACCATTAGGAAAATGCAAAAGCATGTACATGAACAAAAAATTATCATAATAAAAAGAAAGTAAAAATAAAATTTAACACTAAAAATTAGCTTTTCGATAACATTTTTTATAATTTGAAACTACAAGTTTCTTTTACATAATTAGACTTATATGTTTTCAGAGAATGTTGGGTTAAATTTGTTTTTAAGAACTTATAAGTTAATTGTAAATCTTAAGATGTTTTGAAAACTATATACTCATAAATCTTATTTTGAAAATAAATTATCGAGGTTTTTGGATAAAATAATATTCACCAACTTATAAGATACAGTTGAATTTTGTCAATATAAATAAATAGGATTGTTTAAGACATTAATGATTAAAATATATGATATCATTAAATTAATAAAACACAAAATATAATTATATCATGTTACAAGTTATTTCAAGATAAGTTTCAAGTAGTGTAATCTTATACTGAGTTTATAAGTTTGAAATATTTTGTTTTTGAAATTTATAAAGTCCCATAATAAAAAGTTTAATGACCTTCTATAAAGATATAAATTTTCAGAAATTTTCTAAGTTACTTTGAAGAGCTTTGAGTCTAGTCAAACGCCCTCTTAATATCTTTTAGATCAAAATTAAATCTTTAAAAGCTCTATCAAAAATTTCTTTGCAAATTGTGATTATTTTGGTAGGGATTATAGTGCGACAATGGATCAATTGGTTATGAATTACGTTAACGAGAATATAGCAGCGTAATGGTGATTGAAAAGGGCTTTCCAGTTAAAATTTAACCAAGAAAGGTAAGCGGGACAAAATTGTTCTTACAGATATAAATTTAATGAGAATTACCTGTATGTTATATTTGGGACAGTTGTGCGTGCTACAGTGTAAAATTTGAGGGTTTCCAGCAATGTTTACCAACTGAAAGTAAAAGTTCAATAAGATAATTCAATATTGGTACTTTAAATAGAAAAAAATATGCGAGTGGGTTAATATCCACATTCGTAGGAACCTCCTAGTATTGAAATTTCTCCCTTAAACAAAACTTATTTGAGTAACAGTAGCTTTGAGGATTTCTAATTGGATCTGAATTTCGAATAGAGACTTTGAGTTAATCAATAAATTGTTGTTCCCGTAGTTGGCCTTTTGACAATCTTTGTTTGAGAGCCTTCACTTTTTCTGGCTTACTTACATTCGTAATGGCTATTTTTCCTGTATAAATTTCGATCTTTTTTTTTTTTCCTAAAAGTGGTTCATTTTACGTGGAATTAACATTGACTAGTAGAGGGCATAAATTGTATGTATATGTAAGTTTGTTTATAAATTATATAAGCCATTTAGTTTTAAATAATAGTAAAAGTAGTTCAAAACTAAAATTATAAAGAGTATCTAAAGAAAAAATTTAAGAACGAATAAAATAAAAATAATAATTTAAGAATTAAAAAAATAATTTTAAATAAGGTTAGTTGTGTAATTTGATTTTATGCAACAACCAAAACAAGAACCCTATTAACTTGATAAATGATCTATACAAGATTATTATTTTGACAAGGATTCTTAGTTGTATAAAGTGAATATACATGATTACTCTTAGGTTAAATATTTTATTTTTTCTATTATTTTCTGTTCTCTTTTCATCTAACTTATAATTTATGTTTATATGCTCTTTCAAATTTTATTGTTTCTTAAATTCTTTTGATCTTTTATAATTTTTTATTTTAAATAATTTTGTACAATATAAAATCACATAATTTTTTTATTTTAATTTTAAATCTTTCTATTTTCATTTTTCTTTTAACTTCTTTATCTATGCTGTCTCTTAATTTTCTTTACATATTTTCAATTTCTCTTGACATTTTTATCTTATTATTTTAGGTATTCTTTATACTTCGTAATATAAAATAATTTTATTTTTATTAGTTAAATACAATAATTTTATAATTTATAGAAAAATTTGCACATATGAATATAGAGTGTGTAAATGTTACTAGTATAGTACAAATGATATAAATCAATAACACTTGTAGAATTGAAAAGAGCGAAGTGATGTTAATTATTATTTCTTTTGATCTTTGTGAGAAATGCGAAGAATACGTGAAAATTTTTCAAAGAAAGGGGAAAGTGAAAGATAAAGGGAAGGGTTAAGTTACTTGAAAGAAAGAGTGTTCAAAAATATCAAACTAAGGTAAACTGATGCATGGTGTGGGACTTACGGGAGTTGATTGTCTTGGAAGGAGTATTAATTAGCCTTTGCAAAAATTTAATGAGCATGTTTAAATAGGCGGTAAAAGCACACCGAATACCGAAAGAGACCCTTTGCTTTGCCACCTAAATGCTCAATCTCACCTAAATCACGGCCGTTTATAATGAAGTTCATCTCCCTCGAATTTGGGCTGGCGACTTTTTATGTCGTAGCATTCTCATGCTTCTGTGATCATTGTTCTCGTGCAAACCATCAGTTTTCCCACCTTTATGGTTTCTCTCTCTGTAAGTTCTTCTTACATCTTGATTCGTGAAAATAATTAATCATGCCTATGCTCGAAGCATTTGGATGTAAATAATCAATTTTCGCAAATGAGTTGTGTTGAAAAAGTCCTTGCTGTTCTTTCCATTGGCTACAAATACGTGAGTTGATATCTTTTGTTTGGATATCGTGTAACTAGCAATGTCATTTTATAAGAATTTTTACGGTTCAATAGGAGTAAAAGTAGCATGATATGCTGGCAGATGGAATCTATTTGATTCTGTCTGCTAAAATCTGAAGTTGGGGGTCAGCAAAGAGAGCGTCGTCTGCTGAAAGTTTAAGCTTATTGATGTACTACACGCATAAAATAGACTAATTGATTAAATCATTCTAAATATGTCAACTTTTTCGTTGCAGTATCTCTATGACGTCAAAAGCTCATTTATGGTGGCGAGTTGTGTGCATTTGGAAACAGCTACATATTAGACAATTCGGAGTTTAAATTGGGAGGTAAATTTCGCATTGAAGCTGAAAGAGGCGATCTCAAGTGAAAGGGAAAAAGAAAAAAAAGAAGGGAAAGAAAGAAAGGATGTCAGTGGCAGTTTCTGGGAATGACCTGGCAGAGGCAAGGTCCCCAGGCCAGGGATCTGCCAGCAGGCGGATCGGTTTTACATCTTTTAGCGCAAGAAGTTGGGCAACGGCTAGTATGAGAGAGGTTTTCAATGCATCGGGACAGAATGCTTTTAATACAATTGGGAGAGAATATGATGATCAAGAGGACCTAATCTGGGCTGCCATTGAGAGGCTTCCAACATTTGATCGCATGAGGAAAGGGATTCTGAAGCAATTATCGGAAGATGGAAAAGTTGTTTGTGAACAGGTTAATTTTACCAATCTTGGAGATCAAGAGAAGAAGCTCCTTGTAGCAAGTACCCTCAGAGCTGTTGGAGAAGATGCAGAGAAGTTTTTGCAGAGGCTAAGAGACAGAATCGATAGGTGAGGGAAAATAAATCTTGCGGTTTATGCTTGGTTCTAGAGTCCTCTTTTCTCAGTAGTTTATTTTTTCAGCAGTGAAACCTGGGGAATTGACAGTTAAGAATAGAGTTGTGTTGATAACATATATTACCGCATCATCCCATATGTACATCGTTTTTGGTGTAGGGCGGGAATTGATATTCCAAAAGTTGAAGTTCGTTATGAGCATCTGTCAATAGAAGGAGATGCATATGTTGCATCGAGGGCGCTTCCCACTCTTCTAAATGCTACCGTGAATGTGATAGAGGTAAATTTTCCTATTTCTTGCTGTTTTATAATGCTTAACAATGATGTTATTCACAAGTAACAATAGAGAAGTTCCGGCATTGAATTTGGTACTGCATCTTCTATGTCCGTAATATAGACTTCACACGTGTATATAATTGTCCCTTGAAAATATATTTGATGTGGATTTTATTACATGTCATGTATATGTAAGATGCAACAATTATTTGCGAAAGAAGATCAGAAGGGGCAACACAAATTTCTCTCTTTCTTTTCATCAATGGGCTGGTTTATATGTCAATCATATTTAAGTTGCTACTAAAAAATATTCAATTTGTTGTCAGTTACTGACAGCTTCACAATGAGCTTATATATATATAAGCTCATTATGTATGTTTTAAAGCATCGCTTTATGTATATTCAAGCTCTATTCAGGATCTTTTGTTGTCTACAGGGAATTTTTGAAAAAGTGAAGATCCTTCCTTCAAAGAAAAAGTACGTCAAGATACTTCATGATGTTAGTGGGATTGTAAAACCTTCAAGGTAGGTCTATAGAAATCTTAAGTGGGTATGTGTTTTACCTTTTTTTTAATTTTTAACCTTGCATGTATAACTCTCTCATTCGGCCATAGAAATAAGTGGAAAGAAAGAATCCCGAGAAGCTGTACTGATGCAGAGGGTTTTTTTTTTCTTTAATTGACATTAGCATGGTGAAACCTAATGTTTGAATGATCTTCATGGCAGGAAACTTATAATAGAGGACATATCTAAATTGAGTTATGTGCAGAAGATGTTCACTTTGCCTTTTTACTTTTGCTTGATTTAGGATGACACTACTTCTTGGACCTCCAGGTGCAGGAAAAAGTGAATTTCTTAAATCACTTGCGGGAAAGCTGGGGAAAGATCTTAGGGTGAGTTGCTGTTCATGTTAATATTAAGTAACCTTCTCGCTTCAGTCTGAATCTGACTTAGTTTCCTAAGTCATTACAATTGTATAGTTGACTTACACTAGTATAATTCATATGGCAGGTAAGCGGAAGAATCACTTACTGTGGCCATAAAATGTCAGAATTCATTCCTCAAAAGACCAGCTCTTACATCAGCCTGCATGACCTTCACCATGGGGAGATGACTGTCCGAGAGACATTAAATTTTTCAGGACGTTGCTTAGGAGTGGGAACCAGATATAATCTCCTCGCAGAATTGTCAAGGTGTGAAAAAGAGGCAGGAATTAAACCAGACCCCGAAATTGATGCATTCATGAAAGCCACAGCAATCGCAGGTCAAGAATCTAGTCTGACAACTGACTATGTTCTCGAGGTTTGTTTTCTTCAGTGCATATGATACACTAAATGTCACAGAAAGAAAATTTAGGTAATTGTTATGGATGCAGATTCTTGGATTGGATATGTGCGCTGATGTACTGGTCGGAGATGCACTGAGACGGGGAATCTCTGGGGGACAGAAAAAGAGGCTCACAACAGGTATGTGGATGAAGCAGCCAGACTACTAGAATTCAATTGTTGCCCTTCCTCAGGAGTTTCACTTCTCTCTCTGTGACCGCATTCTAATGTTTCCTTGGTTTTCTCTTTATGTTATGGGTTAAATGTAGCAGAAATGTTGGTTGGACCCGCAAAAGTCTTTTACATGGATGAGATCTCCAATGGTCTTGATAGTTCAACTACATTTCAAATTATTAAATATATGCAGCAGATGGTTCATATCATGGAGGTGACAATGATAGTATCCCTTCTCCAACCTGCACCTGAAACTTTTGAGCTTTTTGACGACATTATTTTGCTTTCGGAAGGACAAATTATCTACCAAGGTCCTCGTGAATACATCCTTGAGTTTTTTGAAAGTGTTGGATTTAAGTGCCCTGAGAGGAAAGGTGTTGCAGACTTTTTACAAGAAATTACTTCAATAAGAGATCAAGAGCAGTACTGGTTCAAAAGAAATGAACCATACCGTTATATTCCAGTGGCTGAATTTGTAGACTGCTTTGGCTCTTCATGCATTGGGCAGAAGCTTTTTGATCAGTTAGCAATTCCTTACGATAAAACTAAAATTCATCCTGCCGCATTGGTTAGCAACAAATATGGAATATCCAATGTGGAACTGTTCAAGGCATGCTTAGCAAGGGAATGGCTTTTAATGAAACGCAACTCAATGCTGTACATATTTAAAATATTCCAGATAACTATAATGTCTATAGTTACTTTCAGAGTGTTCTTTAGAACAGAGATGAAATCAGGTAACTTAGCGGATGGAAGAAAAGTTTTCGGTGCACTATTTTTCAGCCTTGTCAACGTGATGTTCAATGGCACATCTGAGCTCGGGCTGACTGTTTATAGACTTCCTGTGTTTTTCAAACAGAGGGATGCTTCGTTTTACCCGGCTTGGGCATTTTCTTTACCAATTTGGCTTTTTGGAATCCCCCTCTCATTTATTGAATCATTGATATGGACTGGTCTTACTTATTACACTATTGGATTTGCTCCTCCTGCCAGTCGGTACGACTTCTGATTCACCTACATATCAGCCGTAATTTTATCTATATATACACAAGGCCTGGACAATTTCAATTCATTGGCTTTTCTGCCACTTAAAATTCTACTATCTTCTAAGCCTCTGGAAACTTAAACTAGATACTGATGGAAACACCTTCTTGCCATATGTTTTCAGATTTCTCCGCCAATTACTGGCGTTTATCGCAGCGCATCAGATGGCTTTATCTCTATTCCGATTTATTGCTGCAGTTGCAAGAACCATTGTGGCAGTAAGCACCTTGGGTGCTTTCACATTGGTAGCAGTCTTTGTTCTTGGAGGTTTTATTATTGCCAGAGGTTAGTTTGGTTTCACTCCATTTAGTCACTCTTTGATTCTTTCTTCCATTTTTTTTTTTCATTTTTTTTGTGAAAGTGACGTGATATTGTGACAATTCGCTGCATTTAGTCTTACAAACTACAGCTCTTTACATACACTAGGGGTGCACATATATTTCTCCACTGATGTAGCGTTTTCAACTGAATTTTGTGCCTAGCAGATAATATTGAACCGTGGATGATCTGGGGCTACTATATTTCTCCGATGATGTATGGTCAGAATGCCATAGCCATCAATGAGTTTCTTGATAAAAGATGGAGCACCGTAAGTTTTTATGGGCATTTAATTTGTTCAAGTTTATCTACATATTAATTAGGTAAATTTTACTCAGTGATTGATCACCTTAGAATATTTGTCATGCATTCTTCTTAGCCGAACACCGACCCGAGATTCCCTCAACCTACTGTTGGAAAGGTTCTTCTTGAATCAAGGGGCATGTTTTCAGAGGAATACACGTATTGGATATGCGTTGTTGCTCTTTTTGCATTCTCTATTTTCTTCAGCGTCTGCTTCACTGTGGCGCTGGCGTACTTGAATCGTAAGATACGGATTTGCTTATCCTTTTGCTTAAGACTTACTACTGTGGTTTGACCATTAACGCAAACATATGTAGCTTCCGAAGATTCACAACCCGTTACCACTACTGAGGATACCAAGAACGAGAAAAAAATGGATTCTGTCTACGATGGAAGGCCGACCTCCAACAGTACAACTTCCGCAGCTCCTGCGTGTGAAGGTCTGAACTTAGATCTACCTGGAATTATGTGTGCGCATGTATTTTGATGCCAACGGGACAATCTTCATGTGCTTGTTGATCTGCCGATTTATGAATGATAAAATGTCGAAATGTTAACTGTACTACGAGGAAATATCACAAAGTAGGATACAACTAGTCTCTCTATACCTGTACTCTTTCTAAGTATTCCATAACATTAATAACTGCAGGCGCCTACGTGTCAGAAATGGAAAAATGGAGAGGAAACAAGACTGGCGACGATCACGATGCAACCATAAAACGAGGAATGGTGCTTCCATTCACGCCCTTGTGGTTTGCATTTAATCATGTGAACTACTATGTGGATGTGCCTGCTGTAAGTGACTTCTGCTTTGATTCATAACGCTAAATGTTGCTTCCTGAATGAATGTTTTGCCTAGATCGCCACTCTTTAGAGTTTCTACAAATCGGGTAAACGTTTTTAGTGATGACGTCTTCTATTCTTTTATAATAATATTACACCTAGAAGGGTCAATTCACTCAAATAAAATTTAATATTTTTAAAATTAGACTATACTAATAGTTTTTTTGAATCACTAGTTGAACCGATTCTACTATTTCAAAAAAGTCGGTTAACCCATGTATATGTATATGCACACACACGCATATATTTAATTTATACATGTATATTGAGGTATAAAAAGTATATATTCATTCATACATAATTTTTTATACATAGAAGATCTAAACTAAATAAGCCATCCAATCCCATATAACAAATATGTTCTTCTAAAAATGATAGAATAATTAAAAGAAATCACATTTTAGCATTTAAATGTCACAATTAAATCACGTTGAGTGCAACCTAAGAAAATATTATCTATATCTAAATAAATAGTCATTATATTTAGTATTTATATGATTGCATCACAAATTCATTTTGATTACACAAGAGAAAATCTTTATAACATAATCACATTTTTAATTTCCTTAAGAGTTTACATGATTAACATCTAGATAAAGTTTTGAAAAGTGAAACTAAATAGTATATTTACATATCAATCAATCATAATTTTTTAACACAAGAGAGTGAACAATTTTTTTGAGAATTTTTTTCTTTAATTTTCTCTTGTTTTTCAACCGCCACAGAATTTTGGAAAAATATCATATTAAAAAATATTACTTCACATTTGAAAGCTGAGTTGGCATTTGATGGATAAATACATACACAAAAGGTCAACTAATTAATATTTACAACAATTGTTTTTTCGAAATAATAATTAATGTTATGTAATGCAAACAAATAACAAGTGACCCTCGTTAATAATGCATAGAAAAAAGAAGGAAGAGGTCGGTTCATTTCTTCCCAGCCTCTTCATTTGTCGATTTTCCTTCTCTTCGGTTTTAATCAGGTTTCTGACTTTAGCCAATTCTATCCGGGTTTTATAGACAACGGGTTATTTCATCTGCTCGGACCGGACATGGGTTAAATAAGTTGAACCAACTGGTCCGATTCGATTCTAACAACATTGATGAGATTAATCCTTTTTACCGAAGTCTGGAAAATGGAGATCATGTAGGTTTAGTTCTTTATATAACTGTAATAGGATAAGAGTATTTTCAAAGGTACGGTTCGTATGAATAAACCATATCCATCCATCTTAGACAGGGCTGACCATTTACCTTGTTAAGGATAGCCCGAGTAGTTATTAATCAGGACTTTCTCACATTACATTTGGCCTTTTTGAATTGTGCCATAATTATAAAAATATTCCTCGTACTTCTGTAATTAATATAAAATACCCTGGCGTTTGCATTGTCTAACAAATAGACCATTATGTCAAATTTTTCTGAATTAAGTACTCGACTTCCAAAACTACCCTTCGGAATGCAGCTATCAGAATTTGGCGAAAATTTCCAATTATCTATTGACAAAAATGCCCCTTTAAGGATATAATTAAGGTCAATGAAATGAAAATGTGAGGGATATAGTTGTAATGTTTAATAATGATTTTTGAAATAAGTTTTTAAATTCATAATATTTGATAAATTTTTATAAAATAAAAGAATGTAAGTTGTGTGGAATGAATCCTAAAAACTATTTGCAAATTTTATAGAAATATTTTAATACACACACACACACAAATACTAATATGACAGAAATTTAAAGTGTATATGCATTTTATAAAATATGAAATATAATAAATACAAAAATAATATATAGGCATCCAAATATGTATACCAATAAAATAAAAAAATATGAAATGTATTTTAGTTATATGTGTATAAAAGAGATATAAAATATTGAATAAATTATATATAAAAAAGGAAATATATAGTAGAAGAAATATAATCAAAGTTATGGGTGGAGTATATTTAATAAAAGTATGTTCTTGGAAAAAGTAAATATATGTTTTTTATGAATTTTTTTTGTTTACTAATGTAAACCTAGTATTTAGAATCCGTTGTTCTGCTGAAAGATATAGGCACGACGATGCCGCTTAAATATTTTTTTAAACCATACAACAATTCAACAACTGTGTTTTGATTTTGGCCCAACACAAGAATAATTGTTCCCACATAGGCAAATTACTCCAATTTTCGACAATTTCATTGAGAAACGAGAACAGTTACTTTCGCAGAGAAAGCACAAAAGATCAACCACAGGGACACCAATCCCTGGCCAATACACGGCACAGACATCAAAGTCGCGACCTTGGCTTTGATATTTAATAGAAAATAGACCGTTTGCTGAGGCACAAAAAGGTACGCTTGATAACTACCGTACAATTGAAATCTACAGAAGCTAAAGCGGCAATAAGAAATTTTTGTCACGCATCCCAACAACAAATATATATATATAAATTTGTGTATACATTATGACATTTTGTTCAACATATAGGTGTATCATATGAACAAATATAATTAAATATATTTATTGTAGGAAACTGTTTAACTGTATTTGTAAACTTATCTCACATCTTATAAAATACTTAAAAGTTTATAACTTTTAAAAATAAAATATTTAAAATTTATAAATTTTTAAAAAGTAATTTAACTCTTTTAAATTTATTTTAAAATATCTTATAAATTATTTCATATTATATATTAAAATAATGTATATAATTTATACGAAGACAAATTTAGAAGACAAAGTTTGAAAGGACCGAATTATATTTTATACAAAGTCCCAAAATATATTTCGTTGAAGTGTAAGGGGTAGTGTTATCGTTTTCAGATACTTGTTTCGTAGTTGATATGACTGGATATTTATATTCTGTTTAATAGGAAAAGATTTGTGGTAATGCGAGAGTGATTATTGATATCTTTTTACTTAGTCTTTCATACAATAAATTACCTTTATTATTAATAAAATGCTTTAACTTTGGATTTGGGCCTAGGGTCTCCCTTTAAATCCATCCTTGAATTTAATTTTATAATTATTACATTAAAAATATATTATAATCTGTAAATATAAATTTAAAAGAAGCCTTATAAGATAATTTCATTAATTTCATCTAACTAATTTATTAGTTTATTTTTAAAATAAGATATATAATATTATAAGTTAAAAAATATCTTATAAGTTATATGATTTTATATGTTTTTAAAAATAAATTTATCTAAACATTACCTAAGTTTACATATTTGATATAAAGAAACGCAAAAGTTCTTTAAATTTACTGAGAAACATTTTTGTATATATAAATGAAATAGTAGTAATTCCTGCACACTCAATGTGTGCTTGTAAATTATTAAACGTTTTAAAAATATTTTATAAGCTATATAACTATATAAGATTTTAAATAAGCTTAGAACACATCCCCTAAATTTGCATTTTAGATATAAAGAAATGTGAAATTTCTTTTTATTTTATTGTGGAACATTTTTGTATTACATTAGAGACTAGCAATTTGTTCATACTAGATGCGTGCGCGTATATAATTTAAAATATAATTTATTATTTGAGAACATAAATTTATATTTTTGTATGTAAATTTTTTAAATTATATGCATGAATCGTTTATTCCAGAATTTATTCTCCAACAAAAATCATTTCTTTTAAATATAGTAAAATATGTAAGTTAATTAATGCTTATAGAAAATAAATTATTACATTTTAAAATGTTTTTAAAATGTACATAAATTGACAGGAAAAATTAAAAATAGAAACGAAGAAATAAGTTAAATAAAATTCAATTCGAAATGATAAATATGCTAAAAGATAAAAGAAGAACTAAATGGATATCTAAAGGGCTAAATGGTCAGTTTACTAAAAGTTGTCAGAACATTGAGCGTCCAATTGATTCGGGGGATAAAAGTGTAATTTCCCAAACCACAAGCAATCTAAATATATTTGGTTCAAACATTCAGAGACACGTGGCTATGTTTGGAAGGGGTTTAGTTGGGATGATGTTTGGAAAGTGTTGTGTAGGGATAAATAGTATATATGGTTGTAAAATTTTAATGTGATGAAAATTTTAATTTATTTAAATATATATATATATAATACATAATAATTATTGAATGATGTGTTAGTTTATACAAATAATGATTATTTTTTAAAATAGAAATATATAATATGAGTATATGAATGTATCTGTGATTTTATTGTGAATAAATATAATGATTAAAAAATAATTAATTAATTATACATGTAAAATAGAGAAAATTTGATTTTTGAATCTATATAAAAACTTTGTTGAGATTAATGTTGGGTTATATAAAGTTTAATAGAATGTTGGAGGATTAAAAATGTTTTTACAAACATAGCTTGAAATTATTCCTATTATTGTTGCATTTACGTCATTCGGAGGTCAGTCCTTTGTTTCAAGACAATTTATTATACAAAAATTAAAATGCCCAAAGGGGTTGATAAAATTTTATGAGTGAAGTTTGAGATACCTCTAGTACCATGTCTAAGTTTCTAACTTCAACATACATACATACATACATACATATACATATATATATATATATTTATTTATTTATTTATTTTTTCTTTTTTTCATAGGATGAAGCTTATACGGGTAAATCTACTTTGTTGTTATATAGCTCCCATATCAAAAGAAAACGTCAAGTTGGTATCACTTATCAGGTAGAAGTTTCTAGTCGGAGACAACTTTTCAACGGCTATGAATTAGCCCTAGATTCTGCAAATTATGTTTGCTCATCCTTTTCATGCCTTCTTTCTACGGAATTCAAGGAGTTCTATAAACAAGTTCTAATCAGCTTCTGCGTCTTGTGACCTCAGTGCCTACTATCCAAATGAGTATGCATGCCATCGTAATTTGAAAGATTGTTATTTGCCTTAAGCACTAATGCTTGCATTCTTGTCCTAAATAGAAAATACCAAAATCTTCTCGAACTGCCGATTATCCAAATTACACTTCGACAACAAGTGCACCTGCAAATCGTAAAAGTATTCATTGCGATATTTTTCCAATATTAGATTTTGTAATGCCAATAAAGTATGCATGTTCTCCAGGAAATGAAAAAGCATGGGGTGAATGAAACTCGTCTTCAACTGTTGAAAGATGTCAGTGGAGCATTTAGGCCTGGCATTCTAACAGCATTAGTTGGGGTAAGTGGAGCTGGTAAAACCACCTTAATGGATGTTTTGGCCGGAAGAAAAACAGGTGGATACATTGAAGGAAGTATTACTGTTTCTGGTTATCCAAAGAATCAATCTACTTTTGCTCGCATTAGCGGCTATTGTGAACAGATTGATATCCATTCTCCACATGTTACTGTCTGTGAGTCTATCGTATACTCTGCCTGGTTGCGTCTTTCTCCAGAAGTGAGCCGAGAAGCACGGAAGGTTTTCCATCTTTAACCTTGTCCATATTTATTATGATTTCACTTGAGTAGCATTGTTGCCTAACGTTGTACTTTATTTCGTAAGGTCGTTATAATATAATTCATCTTTCTAACTCAGCAAGTATGACAAAAAGCACGTCTATTTTGTTCTGGTTAGATGTTTATTGAGGAAGTGATGGAGTTGATTGAGTTGAAGCCATCACGACATGCTTTAGTTGGTCTTCCTGGAGTATATGGTCTATCACTTGAGCAGAGGAAGAGACTTACCATAGCTGTAGAACTTGTTGCTAACCCCTCCATAATCTTCATGGATGAACCTACGTCAGGTCTTGATGCTAGAGCTGCCGCGATCGTGATGCGTACTGTGCGTAACACAGTGGATACAGGTCGGACAGTCGTCTGCACAATTCACCAACCTAGCATTGATATTTTTGAAGCTTTTGATGAGGTTATATACTGTATATATATTTTTTAGATGTTGTGTTTGGCTTTATGGTGCATCACTCCTTTTTTTTTTGTCAACTTGCGGTCATTTTCCCTGTAACTATTGTTGATGAAGAGAGGAGGACAGATTATCTATGCCGGGCCTCTTGGTCATCGTTCTTGCAATTTGATAGCATATTTTCAAGTAAATGTCCGCGGGGTGAGAGATCTCAACTTTTTCATTTTTCTTGTCTAAACTGAAAGTGCCTACACCCTGCAGTCTGTTCCTGGGGTTCCTGAGATTGGAGAAGGTTACAATCCTGCCACCTGGATGCTTGAGGTCAGCTCTTCAGCTGCTGAAGCTCGACTCAATGTGGACTTTGCAGAAATTTATGCGAACTCTGATCCGTACCGGTATATATATTGTAATCTTGCAATGTTTTTTTTCTTGGAGATGTTTCATGCATTTAAACGGTACCTTTAACTGTTCTCATAGGAGAACTCAAGAACTGATCAAAGAACTCAGCACTCCAACCTCAGGCTCTCTGGATCAACATTTTCCTACTAAATATGCCCAGTCCTTTGCATCTCAGTGTAAAGCTTGCTTTTGGAAACAACATTTATCATACTGGAGGCATCCACAATATAATGCCATCAGGTTCTTTCTGACAATAGTTATCGGACTTGTATTTGGAGTCATCTTCTGGAACAAGGGGGAGAAAATGTGAGTCAATTGAATCCTAGAATGAAGAATGACACATTAGATATCCATCGTCACTTAGCTTATTTGGACCCTTATTGTCTGACATCAAAATTGTTGCTGTAGGTCTAAACAGCAAGACTTGATGAATCTCCTTGGAGCTATGTACTCTGCTGTTATGTTTCTTGGAGGAACAAGTACTTTTTCTGTGCAATCAGTTGTATCAGTAGAAAGAAGTGTCTTCTATCGTGAAAGGGCAGCAGGAATGTATTCAGCATTACCATATGCATTGTCACAAGTAAGACGAACAGAAATCTTTTTTCAAGCACTCCAAACTTCATTCGTTGCTAAACAAATTGTTATGATGGGCAAGGCGCTAATTGTTTCTAATATCCACAGGTGGCAATAGAGACCATTTATGTCGCTATCCAAACTTTTATATATAGCCTTCTGCTTTTCTTTATGATCGGATTCCACTGGCAAGCTAATAAGTTCTTTTGGTTCTATTACTACATTTTTATGTGTTTTGCCTATTTCACTTCGTACGGGATGATGCTTGTAGCACTCAGTCATGGCATTTTTCCTGAGCTTTTGGAATTTGTTCTGTGGTTTCCTTATCCTAAAATCGGTGAGTGAAAGCAATACACATAAATTTGATACATGTGTCATACGGCTACATGTCACGAAAATTTGAGAATCTACTTTGGGAAATGAGACTTCGAATGATGATGTGCTTGCGACTTTTCTTAGGTATAGTGGAATAAAACCTGAAGATCGTACTTATGTTTGTGGTTAAGTGTTGCAGAAGTTCTTCTCTAAGGACACGTTTATGAGAACATTGGACAAATTATTTTATTTTACTTCATTAAATGTTTATTGTGATAGATTAAAACCTTTAATTAGATAGGAATATGTCATAAAATCATAAAAATATAAGATAAATAATCCTACGTTAGATTTAAGAGTTATGAATAAATAATCAAAGAGTTAGAAATTAGTTATATATTATTCAAATGACTATTTTAATCTTATATTATTAATTAAAATATTTTCATATTAAAGTTATAAAGAAAATAAATATAATCATCTTAAATAATTAATTTTACTTAATATAATTATTAAAGATTAATTAATTTTTGTAAACTTTTTTATTATTCAAATTAATCATTTGAATTATAATTCCGCCTAGAAAGGTGAACATGCCCTAAATTTGCAATCTTGAGCAGCAAGTTATTTTACTTTAACATGAACAGAGCCAGCTTCAGGCCACCTTAATGAATTCTTGATTAACTAATTTTCCAAAAGAATTTATACTTCTCTAATTACTTTTGTGTGGAGTAATCGAAGCGTTCAAATGATATTAATGTATTCATGCTATTATCTCATATGACAGCTTTAGTTATATTTTAAGGCACTTCCCAGTGTAAAATTATAATGATGATGATGATGATGATGATGATGATCAACTATTGCATGACTATACAGGACTTCCACCACGTATCTTCGATTATAGGATTTAGAGCTTCCTGAAATTAAATCAAATCCATATCTTAAGATGGTGATATTTTTAGGAAATTCCTATATGGTGGAGATGGTATTTCTGGTGTTCTCCGGTGGCATGGACAATATACGGTCTCATAACATCTCAAGTTGGCGACATGACAGAACCAATTGAAGTACCTGGTCTTGATGATATTCCACTGAAGGATTATCTTGACCGATTCTTGGGCTTCAAATATGACTTCCTTGGAGTCGTTGCTGTGACACATGTCGGCTGGGTAATCTTGTTCTCTTTAATATTTGCCTGTGGCATTAAATACTTCAACTTCCAAAGGAGGTGAAGGAAGTCTTGAAACTGTTGTGTTTGATCACGACTATACATGTATCTGTTTGTTTATCTTCTATAAAAGTATTGAGTTTGATAGAAGGTTTCTTGCAATTTTTGAGATGCCGAATATGACCCTAATTAATAGTTCAAAGTAATGAAAATATTGAATATAATTGGAATTTGATAATACCTATTCTTATTTAATAAAGAATTATAGTAACTTTTCCTATTCAAAATTCTTCATATGTTCATTTTAATATAACATTTCACATATTTTGAATTTTCAAATAAAATTAATTTCATATAAAAATAGATTTCGAGATCTGTTAACTTTATATTATGTCACGTATAAAGGACTTCGAGAGTTTTTATAATTATTTAAATTGTTTAACATACAAAAGTATAAACTTACAATAAAAACTTTTTTAATAAATATAGATTGCATGATACTATAAAAGATTAATTACAAATAAGATGTAAACAGCAACATAGTCTCAATACATGGGCATTGTTACCCACAACTTCCCAATACAGAGAAATCTAAATTCATCAACAATTACATAACAACAAATCTAGAAATATAAATCAATACTAGCAATATAGATTCAATACATGGGCATTTTTACGCTAAAAAATGCTGCCTGTCTAAAATACTAGTACTACAAAATAGAAAGAAAAATCAAACAACCATTTTAGGACCTTCTGGTGACTTTTCCCCCATTGGGTTTGGTGTGTCTTCTATGATTTGAAGAGTGGATGGCCTCTCTCTTTTGTGAGAGGAAGTGAACAACTCAAGGAAGCAAAATTCACGTTTTTCCAATCAGAGGTGGTTTTTTAATTATACTATGATAAAAGTCTATAGAAGAATTGCCAAGTCAATTACGTAGTTCATGAGTCGGTGATGTGGTTGCCTATTTAATTTGCTATCCGATAATTTCAAAATGTTCTCTCTTCAATGTTACGCATTGTCCTTCGCCCTCACTTATCTTACCTAAAACATATCGCCTTGGCAACACTTGATGATTAGGTTGGTGATAGATTCAGAAAATTTGCTTCATAACCATCTCCTTTCCCTCTTTCTTAGCCAACCACTACACTTTTTGATACGGTTCCTAGGCAATGTGTTGGCGACAAGGACAACATGCTGAAACCCTATTATGGTAAGTTCTCTTCTTTTACTCATAATTATGTCAACTAAACTCCAATGGCCCTGCCATCTAAAGAAATTGAAAGCCAACTCAAAACTTTGTATTTCCACCAAAATTCATCCTTCACTTTGTTGTCATCACCATTCGGCTCCATTCTTCAATTTTGTAATATCCCGAATTTTTTGGAATTATGGAAAAATTATTTAAAGATAGTATTAGGGATTATAGTGTAATTATTTTAACCCAAATATTATGCTATTTTCGGTGGAATTATTAGAAATTGATTAAGGAAGCCTAAGATGAAAATTTTATATTTTTGGATGATGAAATTTGGCCCAAGTAATTATTAAATCATGGGTATTAATTACTAAGCATTAAAAGCAAGAAATAAGGACTCAAAATACATGAAATTTCGGTTGACAAAGGGGCTGAAATTAGAAAAGAGGGAAATTATTTCTAAGGACCTAACTTGCTAAAAATCACAATTCCATGTAACTACCTATTAACTTATGGTCTAAATAGAGAGTTTCAAGGGTTGAAGACCCTTATTTCAACCCTGAGGAATGGAGATAGTGGCCAGAAACATGAGGTGAATATTTGGCTCGTTTCACGTGTGAATTCAAGGTAAATTTTACACCAAATTGTCCAACATTAATGCATACTTATAGAACATTCATTGTATACATGTAGGCACTTGAAACCCATGAATTTTAATGGCTTAAACATGTTGGTTGATTGAGACTTAAATAGAGAACGTAAGATTTTGTATAGGATTTATAGAAACCGTGTAAAAACAAGTTGAATAATCAAATAAAAACATGTATTAGAACTTCCGAAACTCATAAAAACACATAGGATATGATTTTAATAAGTTAAATCCACCAAAACATAGTTAAGGATCTAGAGAACACAAGTGGAATAGAGTCTCATTGTTGGGAATTGACTAGAACAAGAAAAACGAATGAACCAATGCCAGATGCCTCTTTGTGTCGAATCGTGATCAGTAGGCACGATCATGGCACATGACGGCGCAATTATGGGACCATTGGGCATAGAGGTCATGGTTGTAGAAATTCCAAAACGACTTGTAGCCATAGGCATGGTCACGAGCCAGTGAGTCGCAATTGTAGATTGGGACACAGCGACCACAAGAAGAACCGCGAAATTTCCAATGAGTTCCACGGTTGAATGCCACAAATGTGGACACGGGCTTCATAATCATGGATGAGGTTGACGTAATCACAGGACTTGACTGTGGAGATTAGGCAGATTATGTAATTTGAGAAACTTAGTCCGAATTTTCCAAACTTTGGATCAAATTAACTTTAGACCTACTAGATAAGATATAATAGGATACAAGGAAGATGATTAAAAAGGGCTTAAGCGAACACAGAGGCATGAGCACATTGATCATTGACAAGCATTCATCATTAGATGCATAAAGTATTGAAAAAAAGGATCATGTATGTGATTGAATAGGTGATTGAGAGACAATACTTGAGGAAATTGGGAACAAGTCAGGCTCAGTAAGAGTAAGTGATAGTACTTTACCAAACTTTGGCAACTACTTTCAAAGATGACTTTGTTGCATAACTAAAATTGTACTTTTCTTTGTAAGTGGCAATACTCTACTGAAAATCTTTTAATTGTCTTTGAGAAATGACTTTATTGTGAAAATGAAATTACGCTTTCCAAATCTATTTACTTTCATAACTAAATGGTTACATGCACTTAAAGCAATTGTTTTCTAGTTGCTAAAGCACAGAATTTTTGTGATACTTGGACAACGTGAAGGTCTTATCTTGCTTGAACTTAGATGTGAGCTAATCGCAAAGTGAGTATTTGAAATTGAATATTGGAATATAAATGTATGAAATGAACTATAAGTGCCACTCATGTGAATGCGAATGAGTATGAGGAACAAGTTCTACCTTACCAATAAGGTAATAAATTGAGATCTGCCTAATTAGGGTGAAGATTGAGGCCGATAGTGGGTGAATCTAATATTTGGCCCTATCCGTTTAGTAATAAAAGATTGAGGTATCTCTTAGGTGGAGTTGGAACCTTGAGACCACAGCAGCACAACAAGAATTAGACGTACCCTTCCTCAGTTGGAGGAGTATAAGCTATGGCCCTGATCAATGATACATGCACAATGGACATGATAATGAGTTGGCCATGAAATGAGAAAACCAGAACAAGGGTTTCATGAGAATTGAACATATGCTTGTGCTCTTTTCCGAAAGTTACATAGATGTTTTACGGCCTTATACTTTTTAAAAATTGTTCTTCTACTTGTGAACTATTTGAAATTGCTTGTTTCTCGCACTTGTTTTTGAAAAGTAAATAGGTTAGTCTTGTCATTTAACACCATTAGTGACCCTTTTGTTGAGGAGATAAGAGAACAAGAGGAAACTTGAGAATGGTAGTACGAGAGGAGGAGCTGTACTTTACTTTAGATTACTTGATATTTGGATTTTATTTCCTAGCGAATAATGAGATGTAATAGATAGGTTTTATACTTCCGCTTTGCAATTGAGATAAGATATTATGGACATGTATTGTGATGAAGTTTTTGTTCCTTAATACATGTCTATTGGTTTAGTTGTTCAGAGCATGACAAATTCTTCCAACGTCATGTTGTGTTTCATACTTTGGAATTTACAATGCATTATTTCCAAATGAATTTTCAAAGTCTATGAACATCATATAGTTTAGGGGGAAAAAGATAAAGGTAATTAGATAATTCAAGATTAACTTCTTTTGGTAACAAACTTATTTATGGGTTTCTTTATTCCTTTGTACACACATATATTTTTTTCTTGTTAATGAGCTATTCATAGTGTTTTTCTAGTAATTGGGAACCTTTTTACATGGAATTAAACATTTATGTGAGTTGAACATT
This sequence comes from Avicennia marina, assembly GCA_019155195.1. Lineage (NCBI taxonomy): Eukaryota > Viridiplantae > Streptophyta > Magnoliopsida > Lamiales > Acanthaceae > Avicennia > Avicennia marina. The sequence continues at coordinate 6,249,526 of CM032763.1, forward strand.
GGTGATAGACAACTTTAGTTACTAAGCAACACGGCTCAGCGGAGTAGAGAATTAAATTCAAGGCTTGTTTATGTTTTCAGAACCTTTTAATTTATTTAAGCCTTTTATATTTTTCCTTTTTCACCTTATCCTTCCCTACTATTTCATTACCAAGTCTAAAGGTAGAATTAAGTTCAACAAGATTATAGTGAATGAGCATAAGCCAGAGAATATAGGCCAATAAGGCTTAAAGTGGCTTACAAATGACAGAAATTGGATAGGCCAAATTTTCTCAAGAGAATCCCTAAATCACCCTTTCATTAATCATAATTTTTGTTTGTTTTACAAAAAACTTACCCATTCTAGATATGATTTACATTTTTCAAAACACTTAATCATCATCTGTTTATGAAGCTTTTAAATAGTGTTATCATCTTGGGATGAGGGGTATTTAATTCCTAAAAATTTATGGGAGATTTCTTTGTCAAGTTGGAAAACCTAATTTGTCCATGAAAAGAAAAACTAAAATACTCTAAAGTATCATACACTTCAAAGTTGTTCATCATTGATGAGATTTCTTGATCAAAATGGTTTATTTTGCTACATTTTTTATTTACACATACAATTTTAATACTCTAAAAACCTACCACTCATGAAAACTAAAATGAACAAATATGTAAAACGATATAGAAAAAAAAAAAAGAAAAACAAGGCTATTGTATTATATACAATCCATCTTAAGTAGGTATCGAGGAGTTGGAATTTTCGCTTTGATGGTGTGATCAAATCATTTGGCTTCATTAGAAATGAAGATGAGTCTTATGTCTACAAAAAAGTTAGTAGGAGTGCAGTCACATTCTTAGTATTGTATGTAGATGACATACTTCTAATTTGGAATGATCTTAAGATGACGATATCAATTAAAACATGGTTATCCAGTGCGTTCTTCACGAAAGACTTGGTAGAAGCAACCTATTTATTGGGAATTCACATCTATAAAGATAGACTGAAAAGATTGATAAGTCTCTCTCAAGCCTTTTATATAGACAAAATCCTAAATAGATTTAGGATGAAAGCCTCTAAGAGAGGATTACGATCAATTAGGCATAGCATCTATATTTTAAAGTTTATGTGCCCATAAATAGACCATGAGAGGAGACCACTAGTTGTCATTCCATTTACTTTGGTAATTGGAAGTTTAATGTATGCAATGCTATGTACAAGGACAGATATCGCCTACATTGTAAGTGTTACAAGTTGATTCTAGGAAAATCTTGACAAACAATATTAGGATGCTATCAAGTGTATCCTTAAGTATTTGAAAAAAACTAAAGATAAGGCAATTGTGAATGGAGATGTGCATGTAAAAGTCGATGGCTATATTGACTTTGATTTTTAGTTGGACATCAACAATAGAAATTCCACTTTGAGATACATTTTTACCTTTAATGGAGGAGCAGTGAGTTGGAAGAGTTCCAAATAGAGCATTACTCCAGATTCTACTACTAAGGTTGAGTACATTGTGGCATGTGATGCTACAAAAGAGGCTGTTTGGATTAAGAAGGTCATTACTGAGCTTTAAGTGGTTTCAGGGATAGATTAGTCATTGCCACTTCATTGTGACAATAATGGTACAATTGCATAAGCAAATGAACTAATGCCTCATCAGAAGTCTAAACATGTAGAGAGGTGATATCATATCATTCGAGCAATAATTAGAAGGGGCGATATTGTCATGCAAAAGATAGCCTCTACAGATAATATTGTTGATCCACTCACTAAGTTGATGACATAAGAACAGCTAAATTGTCATCTTGAGAAGATTGGGATTAGATGCCATAGTGATTGGCGCTAAGATCATTTACACGAGAATGCGAATGGGAGATTGTTAGTGATATATCTTTTAATGTCAAATTATTAATGAGAGATATATTAAGGGATATTGCTTGTAAATGTTATCATTATTATTGAACAAAATATTGATGATTATTTTATCAATTTTTTGGTAGTGTTTTCATGCATGTAAATTTTGAATAGCATAAAGTGCTGCATGTGCCTATGTGATTATATTAAAAGGTCTCTTATTCACAAGGGTTATAAATATCAACATAAAATTGTCTTAATGCACAATCACTATAACCAATTTGCAAAGTCACAGACACTTTAAAAGGTATTAGAAAGTCGGTACGACTTGCACACCTTGTATTTGTATGGTGAATGCTATGCCATTTGGTATGAGATACTAAGATTACATGTGTGTGAATAAATCATTAGAGAATGAGCATTTAGACATGACTCATAAAAAGAAGTAAAAATATGAAATTTACTATTTATTGTCAATATCTTGTTTTATTATCGTGTTAAGTGCTTATGGATTTTAGACATAAGATAACATAGTTGTCTTGTATTCATGATAGACAATGTGTCATTGGGCATTAAGGACCCATATATATCCTGATATGGATAGGGTCATGAGCCTAAAGTGCTATTATTCAGATGCATATGAAGGCATGTGTGCATTTAATGAATAATTTGTCTCCTCACAAGTTAGCAAGGCATTTGTCCTATTTACTTAATGTTCTATTTGGCAGAAATCCTTGGCCAAGATAGTGTGTGATCAGAAAAGAATTTCTGATAGAAACATTAGTTTCATAAGGAAACGTCCATTGGTCATAGACCAAGTTTGTAAGGTAGACTAATTTGATTGGAACAAAGCAAAACAAAATGTATATATTGTATGGTATTTATAATTGAGAGGGTTCATTGTGACCCATCATTTCACCTTAGATGGGCTACGATATGGGTCATAGGTTAGGAGTTACATGTATCCTTTGAGTTATGCTTGTTGTTATGTAAAAATGAACTTAGAGAATTACACACAAAAACGAGATATGGCTTGAAGCATTTGCATGGTGGTGATCCCAAGACTTGAGAAGTCGCATGATAAATTTAATTTAATTGTAATTGGATTGATCTAAATTGGAATGATTTATTCCTCATTATGAGATTATTAATTAGAAACATGAAGACCCTTTAATAATGAAGAGCCTTTAATTTAATTAATGATCTAAATGTTTGTTAGTGATGAGATTATTAATTAGAAACATGAAGAGCCTTTAATTTAATTAATCTCAATTAATGGGATTAATTAAATTAAAGAGACAAGGTATAAGAGAATTATTTTATTCTTATTATGTTTGTTAATAATGAGAATTATTAATTGGAAATATAATAGTCCTTCTAATTAAATTAAAAAAAATAATTCAAATAGGTTTTAATTATTAATTAGAATAATAATTAAAGGTGGATGAGCTTAGATTAGTTTAAGATCCATGTGAAAGTCTATAGAGCCTATTCCATAAGCCCTAAGTATCCTAGTATATAAATAAGATTGTATCTTGAAAATAAGTCATTGAAAGAGTTCCCAAAAAAATACTATTCATGTGAATAGTACCCAGATAAAATCTTAGGAAGTTCTCCAAGCTTGAGAGTTGTGGGATTTCATGAAGAAATTCGTGGAGTTTTGCTGGAGAATTATAGCCAACAACTTATTTGTGCAGATAAACTAGAGGTCGAGACTTTATCACAATTTGTATATCATAGATAGAAATTATAAAGTTTATTTTTAGGTAATCATCCATGTAATTGTTTTGCAATTTATGTTTATGCACTTTATGTGATAAAAGTGAATCGAGTTGAGATTTTATTATTCCATTGTTTTCTTTGTTTATTTTATGATTAAAATTTGAAAAATGTTGGATTCTATACTGGGTGAAAAATAATTTGTTCGAGGTTGGAGGGGGTAAGCAATCCATGTTGAGAAATTTTCTTTAAGAAATTTTCTTTCCTATGAATAGAGATTTTCAGCCACGTTTGGGAAGGGAACACAAAGTCAAAAACACACACACAAAGAGGTATGGAATGGTAGCAAAAAAAAAAGAAAAGAAAAGAAAAAAGGAAATTGAAGAAGGATGTGAAGAATAAATGGACTTTGCTCCCATTTGGTTAAATTGCCTTTATAGGAGATGTTGCGAGAAGATTGCTACGCCAATTTCACCAGGGTCATGAAGTCACACCAGAAGAGTTGCATAACACTAACAACTGACATATATCCCCATTTTAATTTGCTGTTCAAGAGAAGAACAAGGAAACTATCTTGGGATCCTTCAAACATGGAAATAGATAAAAGCAAAATCTATTTATATATGCTTTAGAAGTAAGATTCTTAATGGGATGTATGTGCACATGGAAGATTTGATCATTTGCATAGAAGTCTTAGCTATAGTGATGTGTGCACATAAGCATTAAATTAAGATAATTCAGATATAGCTAAACCCCATGATATCCTACTTGTGCGAATTGTGTAAAAACAACCTAAATGCAACAAATTCAAAAAACTCTAGGAGAAGAGAACAACTATTTCCATGAAGAGTTAGTTAACATGTCACGAATTGTTTTGAAAATCACTTTGAATAACTTGATTTGGAATTTAGGAGATTTCACAAGAAATTAAGCATATTCAAATTTCTTGGTAAGTATAAAATTGTCTTCCAATGTCAAGTATCAAAAGCCTGTGTAAAAATATTATAAGGCCCCCTTTTCATAGTCCTACGTAGGGCTAAAATATGCCCAAAGTTAACCAAAAGGTGTTTGGAAAAGATTAGGTTAAGTTTGGTAAGGAATCTTCACTAAACTAGGAAATATTTGACTCCAATTCATTGTTTGGATCAATTTGGAACTTGTGAGATCGATCTAGTGCCTTTCAGATCAATCTAGGTTGATCCAACCCTTGATCATTATTCGAAAATCTTTGTATGTCGATTTAGCTCTTTGAGATTAATCCTATGATCAATCTTAGTGCATTGTGATTGATCCTAATACTTGCGATACATCTTACAATTGATCCAGATCTTAGAGATCTTTCTTTTGATTGATCCAAATGTCTTGAGATCTTTCCTACTATCAATCTAAGTGCATGGAGATCAATTCAAATGTTGATCTAAGCGTTCCTTCTCATTATTTCACTCACTTGTTGCACCTGATTGATCTATGAGCTCTTCATTAACTTTTGGAATCTCTCCAAATGCCCAATTGCTTCTTTAAACTCATGCAAAAGTACCTTCTTAGACCCTTGGAGCTTGTCACCATCAATTTGCATGTTAAACCTTCAATTAGCTCTTGTTGTGACTTGGCACTCCTTCCTCTTGAAGGCAAATTATCCTTAATTTATTAAGATCCTTGTTACCTACAAAAAATAAATCTACCAAAAGAAATAATGTAGTATACTACTAGTAATGCCCTTACATCATACATTATACTCCTACTTTGCAACGCGGTTTTGTTGTGGATGTTTAAACACTCGTTCACTCTTACAAGTTGTGAAATTGACAAAATTTCCTCATACTCATAGTTCAATTCCTAGATCAAATATGATTATATGGAAAGGTTTTTTGATTGTTCTAAATGCTAAACTCTCCTTCAAAATTATACCATTTCTTGACAGATTTTTACGTGGCTCATAAACAAGCTTTAGTAATCTCTTTCGCCTTCTTCTTCTAGCAAAAACTTCAAGATCTCAAGGGAAATACTCCTATAAGGTTAATTCAATTTTGGTAACACTTTTATGTTTTGAAGGGTTAGCACAAGTGTATCTCAACAATCCAACCTCACTAATACGATAATTACAAAGAAATAATTCATGACAATGCACTTCAAATAATGAATGAACACTTATATCAATGCACATAATCATTCTACACTTTCGACAAAACATATGTGGTCATAATTTATCATTATAAACCTACTCCTATCTATTTGCAATCACATTTGCTCGTGAAAATGATAAAAAATTTCTCTAGCATTCCACATGACACCATACATGTCACAACTCATGCACATAAGCATGATAGATGCAAGACCTATACTATTTTGTTTGTGAGTATGTGCAATGATATGTGATTTAAGTTTAAAATCATCCTCATGTTTTAACATGTAATGTATGAGAATTTCAACAGATTTAATTCTTAAGTAAGGATTAATCACCAATCTCACAAATTTCTTTGGCCTAAGATAATCTTGCCAATATCCCAACATGTTTATGATACACAACTAAGAACAAAGGACGACAAACGTCATGAAACTTTGAAAACACAAACATTATCATAGATATGCAATGCATGTGAGGAATAAGATATGTAGAACTCACTTAAGTAATGGTCATCAAAAGAATGAAGTTCATTATGCTTATGTCCAATAGATGACACTACTATTGTACAGTTATTACATGAATTCCCAAACTATTATGAAAACCATGAATATGATCCAAGAATAAATGCTAAGAGTCCCAATGTTTCACATGCAACTCTCAGTACCTCAAGCTACTTAACAATTTTTTATGTTGTAAGTTATTACCTTTTAAGTTCCATCCAGGTCTAACAATAAGTATGGAATTTACGAAGTGTTTAGTAAAAATATGCATGCATGATGACATACAACTATTCAGTTTTGACCAAGGTGTCTCAACAAGCACATAATTTAGGTGATGCTCATCCAAAGTTACACACATGCATGATGAGATGTAATTTCTCAAATTTGGACAACAATCATACATATCACCCCAAATCATTTGCTTGAGACTTAAGATTCCATCCATCTCATTATATCTCATAAATTAACAAAAAAATTCTAAACTTCTTAGTATAAATCACCCTTACAACCATGTCTAGCAAACAATGCAACATCAACAACTTATTTGAATTGTGTATAGGTGAGATATTATACTTGTGATAACTCTTTCTATGGCATCAATTCACATGAACTTTCTCTCTCCTTGGAGCATAGGATTTCATTAGTATCTAATTATTTTCCTCCATGGATTCTATAGGTGTATCTATGGGGTTTCACTGAGGTTTGACACATTAAAATTCAAACTTTAAAAATTAAAAACATGAATGACATGTGACAAAAGTAAACAACTCAAACCTTGTTACATAACACACATGAAATCACATGAACAAGTAAACAAATAATAATACATTTGTAATCAAATTCAAAATGAGTGAACTTGCTATCCTTTGGATTGTGGCTCTCAAACCTTAACCTCAAGTTTGTCCACTTAACTAGAATGATCAAGTGCCTTCTGCACTTTGCAAAACCCCTTTCGCAAAGCTACTACACAAATACCTTTAGGTAAGAAGGCGTTTTAGAGAAAAAAAGGAGAAGGAGAGGGTGGCTACAGTGTGTTCTCTCTTCTTGCTTAGCGGGAGGCATGAATTTTCTAAGTTAATTGTGTGTTGTATGTGTAACCACCCCAACCTATGTGAGATTAAGGGAGGTTGTCCACATGAAGATGTGGGCCTCCGTATATGCAAACTATCCTTAAAACATGGAAACCTCTTCAATGCTTGATCCTCTTGCTCTCTAGGTGTTTTAATGCTAAAGCTATCTACGATTTCCTAAAACCATGTATAACTACTTATTTATATGCATGGAAGGCTAAAGTTTATGTAATGAAGTGAAAAAAACAAAATAACCTTTTAAAATGAGTAGATTGCTACCTATAACTGCACTATGTAGTTGAGAACTGTAGTGTTGCGGCCGCACCATCTTTTCTTGTGGTGGCAAACTTTGGTGGTGACATTTACAAGCAACTTTGTGGTCACAAAGCCCTGCCTTGCAATCATGAAGTCAGATTGCAATCTTGTGTAGTGTGTTTTGTGCTTCACCTTGTCCTTATGAAAACCAAACTCACGCTAATGATTGCTCTTTCCACTATTGTGAGCATTAATAGCGGCAACACCTAGAATGTCCTACTATCCTTCCTTGCAGGTGTAAACACTTTTCTTGCAGCTGTAGACTTCTTTCTTGTGGTTGTAGACCTTATAATTCGAACATAAAAGTTGTTTAAGTGTAGATAATGTCCAAATTCAATCAAAATTGCACCCATACAACTCCAAATCACCAAAAATAACACTTTACATGCTTGCACTCGTAATGAAACCATTTCATCTCCAAATGCATGTAAGAATTAGACTACAATATGACTTATCGACCACCTCCACCTTAGAGAAACCATTCCTGCTTAGAAAACCTACTAATAAATCCCCGCTTAAACTACATAAATCTCACTCAAAGAGGAAAGAAAAATTTGATGAAATTTCTTCTAAACTTCTAGTAGTATTTTCCTAACTTTGAATCTCATTTTTATAAGGGACTGTAGGATCACTAAGAGATATTGAAACTATTGCATCACCTATTGTTGAGGTAAGATTTTAGCCTTTACTTTGTTTGAGGTTGAAATTCATATTTTTTGCATGAATATATATTGTGGATTTAGATTTTATACAAGAAGTAAGGTGAGATCATAAACCTAGAATGTTTCAAATAGTATTTTTAATGGGTTAACTGTTTATCTACTTGGGTTTATATTGTCACTCTCATTGATGGTCATTACAGTTTAAATTGCCATTAATGCTGGTTAGTAGGATTGATTTAGAACAAGAGTAATCTAATTAGTGTTAGCAAAATTTCACCCTAGTGTAGCCACTAGTGGTCTCATTATTGTAGAGTAGGTTAGACTGAGTGTTGTAATTCCAAGTTGAATTTAAGACAATGATGTTATAATTCTACTAGACAATTTTTATGTTAATGTTATAACACTACCACAAGCATAGAACATAAAAAAGCAATCACAAAGATAAACGATATGTTCAGGTAGTTTAGAGCCTCAACTACTCTTACATCTCAGAGCCTTGCCCAAATCAAAGTAATCTACTATTTCAAGTGATTACAATCAACACAACCACACACAAAGCTCTTGTCTCCCTCTCACTTCGTCTACATCAAGTTCTCACTTGATCTCAATTAGTTAGTATACTTCCACACACTTTTTAGGTGAAATGACTAACCAAAACTCCTTTTGACCCTAATGCTTACATTTACATGAAGTGAACCCCTCAGAAGGACTTGTACAAACTTAATTCATAAGTACATAAAAGACAAATGTGTGAATGTGGGAATTTTTCTCACTCTAAACTCACAATTCTCTTAAGGGAAAGGCACACCCAGCCCTGCACAACTTCAACCTATTTTATTCTTTAGTTTTACTCCAAGAAATTAGGGAAAATTAGCTACAGATTGCCCTTAAATCGTTGGTGAAGATTTGGTGTAGAATCTATCCTGGTAAGCTACTTGGTGTTATTCTAGTAGTAGTTACCAATTCTAAGAAGTTAACTTTTCCATGTAGTGCAGATTTCCTCTTATTTTTTTAGCATAATCCAATCTCCCATTGCCTTGTATAGATTTATTTTGATCAACCTTTGGTTGGATAGTTTTGTAGAGATTTTCCAACCATTGTTGGATCCTATTATTTTAGGCAAAGTCAGAGTTTTCCACTTTTAATTCAATTTAAGATTCTTTGACTTCATAATTTATTGAAACTCTTGCAGAGCAATACTTGGATTTTTGTCAAGAATTTTTGGCAATATTTTTCCAAATATTTTTGTATCACAAGTGACAACAATCTCCTCCTTTGGCATTGTTGGCACAACCCCATAATGATCAATGAATTCCAATGAAATTCATAAAGTTGGGCATAATGTGGAAACAAGAAATTTATTGTATGAAAAAATTGCTTCTTACGAAATTGATATCCCAGATACATAATAAATAGTTCTAAGATCAACAAAACAAAAGAGTGAAAGAAATCCAATTCTAGAATAAGGTTAGAGTAGTCCATCAAAGAAAACCAAAATACTCCACTTAGAGACATGTACTGCATAATCCAAATCTTAGTCCCTCTCACTACACTTCCTACTACACTCCTCCTTTCACACACACCATGCCTAGGATCATCTAACCGGGGGGGGGGGGTTGGATCTACAGCATAAGGAAGTGGAGGCTATAGAAGTAGCTAGAGCATCATCCTTTACATTTGTCAGTTTAAAAGGAAATTGAAAAGTAATGGAACGAAGTGCAGCAATATGCAGTTCAAAGTCCCTTCTTTGAATTTGCAGCTAATGGATTTTACTGTCAATGCCTCTAGATAGAGTTTCAAAATACAAAAAGCTATCTTCAAGTTTTGTAGGAGCAGTGGTAGTAGAAGTTTCAGCAATCTGGGGAACTCTAGGTCAAATGAGGTTATTCGCCTTGCCTTAGTGAATCTATCTTGTGCTATATGACATAAACCCAATCTTTTAAGTGTCCACATCATCATCAATAGCAATTTTTTGACTTATCAATCTTGAAATCAAGCCAGGGGTATGGTAAATGTCCCATAGATGAATTTGTCTTAGCAAAATTCAATATTCTTTCAAAAATCATAGCACCCAAATTAATTTTCCTCTTTGCCCCAAATAGTACAGCAGAGTCGTAGTTTCTTTAGTAACCTAAGTAGTGTTCGATGAGGGCAACTAGTTTGTGACAACAAATTTGAACAACTAAAAATACTTTAAGCTTAAGATTTACCACTGCATCAATGTGGTAACTGGCTAAGTTAGCAAAAAAAATGGGCACTAAGAGTATGGTCTATTTCATCAAAGCTAGGTTTAAATTTTTCCAGATAAGCACCCTATGAATCCTTTACTTAGAATCCCAACACCATGTTGATCAGATTAGGTGAAACTTTGAAAAAGTCGTCATGCACATACATTTTGTGAAATCAAGGGAAATTTTCATCATCCATTTCTTTCATCAAGTTGCAATATAACTCTTTCACTAGTTTCAAATAATACTCCTTCAAGGTAGTTAAAGCCTCTAATAATCCCAAATCCTTTGCAAAATCAACAAACCCTAATTCTTTATATTTGTTCACATTCAGAAGTTTTTCAACAATAAAGTTTTGCCCATGTAAAAGGGTTGACCTTTGTTGATTGGTTCTCGTGAAGTACTTGTTTCTTTTTGGTGGATTCCACACCTTTGACCAACTTTCTCTTGCTTGTCCTTTTTCTACTAGACTTTACTTACTACTAGGGCTCCTGTGCCCTAGTGGGTTCCATTACCTGAGTTGCATAAGCATCTTGGCCTCCTATTATCAGAGCTATAACTTCAGTAGGAATAAAAGTTTGTGGGGATAAAATTAACTTGTTCTTCCTCCTGGGTGCCTTCATCACCCTCAATAGCTAAACCTTTCCCTTCCTCAACAATTTTGTTGGTCTCCTACTGAAGGTCTAGAATCAATGTAGGTTTAGTCTCTATGCTAGTTTTTGTTACCAAAATTTCTTTAAATTGTGACTTTAGTGGAATTGGGCTACCTTCTAGAACAGTCGCTAGTAGAGTTAGAGTATGCTCTACGAATAGTAACTGTGGTGTTGTGTTCCTCCTAGTACTCTGGTGACTGGGTTGGTCACGACTAGCTTTTGGTGCCATTGTTAACCTTTGTCTTTCAACAAGAACAAGAGCCCACAATTTTGTGAAGAGAAGAAAAGATAATAAGAGATAAATTAATATTTAGAGGGATGAGAATCTTAGAGAAGGAGCGAATCTTCAATAATCATAATAATTAACGTAAATGGTTACACAAGATTCAAGGAAAATCTCCCTTAATGATTTTTAGTTTCTGCTTCTTCCCTCACATGTTTTGGGCCTTTTGGACTGGCTCAAGCTAGGCAAAGACAAAGCTTACAACTAGAGGCCTCCAAGTTCTTTTGGTATAAGGCCTTTGTCATAATGCCTACATGTTATAACTGTGTTCCAACATAGTCTAACATAATCACTTTGCTTTTCACCAACTTCTGAATGAAGTAATGCTTTATGCCAATATGCTTGGTCTTACTATTTTCTACAAGATTCTTGGAGATACTAATAGCACTTTGGTTATCACTATGACCATCATCTCCTCTCGATAAATTCCATAGTCTTGCAACATTTGCTCCATCCAAAGAAGTTGGACATAGCATGCATCAACCACCATATACTTTGCCTTAGTTGGGGATAATGCAATTGAATTTTGTTATTTGCTAACCATGAAACAAGATTAGTTCTAGCAAAAAACATCCTTTCATTGTGCTTTTTCAATCATCCACATTGCTTGTCCAATCAACATCACTAAACCTAACTAAATTAAGATTAGAGCTTTTAGAGTACCTTGAACTTAGGTCAAACATAGAATTTATTTAACACATAATCCTCTTGGCTACACTTAAATGACTCTCCTTTGGAGCTGATTGAAATTGAGCACAAATTCCCATGCTATAACATATATCTAACTTGCATGCAGCAAAATAAAGTAGGCTACCAACAATACTCCTATATAAGTTAGGATTGATTGGAACTCCAGCATCATTTTTCAACAGTTTGGGGTTGACAAACATTTGTGTTCCAACACCACAGGAGTTTTCTAATCTAAATCTTTTCACCAATCCCTTAGGATATTTTCTTCAGGATATGAAAAGGCCATCATGGCATGGCTTAAGCTGTAAGGCCAAAAAATAATTAAGTGTATTGAGATATGGGAACCATTAAGCAAGTACAAAAGCTGTTCTAGATCCTCTTAAGTTGGGGTTAACATTTGAGGCCTTATTAGTGTATTGACCATTGGTTGCCTAAGACCCCATGAGCATATACAAGTTTTAAATGATCAATTTTTAGACATCTTTTACTGAAAATATGTATTATGCCTACTATCTTACTTGCTTAAAAATCTGATGAGTATGCTATGCCATTTTGTTCATGAAGCATGATTTATTCATTGAAATGATGCTTTGATGATTTTTTACTTAATTTACTCATGTTGAAGGATGAACCTGCTTGTGGGTGATTAGTCACTCACCACTTTATACACCTTGTACATGATGTAGGTGATGAATGTGATTGGGAGCATTTCTAGAGCCAATAAAGTATTTAGAAGTAATAATTTGGACCAGGAAACCACTCGACCCCGTACATCCGTAACCGTGACAATGGTATTATTGAAACTTGCTTGAACATGAATAACTCCCTTGGGGATTCTACGTGCACTCTTACGTGAACCAATACGTACATTCCTACGTGAACTGGTTCTCGGTATAGCTTTTGCCATATTGTATCATCTCCTAATAAATATGAGTCAAAAATATATGGATATATCCATTTCATGCCAAAAGAGATTCTTTATTTGTACATTGAACCCTTTAGCAAGTCTGATGTGAAAAAAAATAGAGGGATTGAAAGATATGGTTGGGCAAATGAAAGATAGTTAACAAGATTGCACAAAATTAATTTAAGCAAAAACTAACCTCAATTGGGATTAACCTTTGAACTTGGATGCAACCCACTCACAAACAACAAGTATGGGAGAAAAGAGAAGAAGCCTTCTCCACTTAATTGTTCAAAGGGTAAGAGTTGCTTACAAGTCATTACATAAGAGTATTTAAAGGTGCTCAAGTCAAACCCTAAAAGCACAAGATGAAATGTCAAAACAACCCTTAGAAAATAGCTCCAATGGCCACAAATTTCAATCAGGATGTCCATTTGATCAATCGCCCCTGACTGTGGATCAATCTATTGTGATTTAGCCTTCATGCGATTCTGTCTTTGTGATTGCAAGAATTTTGTATTGATCACGCACAACATGATTGTAATTATAGTATATCCTAATTTGCATGTAGGTTGATCACACTTTGTCTAATTGATTGGGTTTCTAGTTGATCGCAACTCTAGAATACAAAACTCTTCTAGGTCTATCCAAATGCTATTAGATCATCCAAGGTGGCCCAGATCATCATTCCAGCACTTCCCAAGCCTTTCTTGCCTTCTCTAGCTCAATTTGATGTTGTGCTTCACTCTTTGGCTCCCTCCAAGCAATCAAATCATTCTCATCACCTTTTTTTTTGTCTTTTTTTCATGAAGAATCATAAAGCCACCTCACTCTATCAGCCAATTTTGTTCCCTGTTGGTAGAGGAATGCCAATCACAAATTTAAGTTCGGGCAACAAATCCGTACTTGCCTAGAATCCTTATTTTGGAGGCATAGCTATCAATCTTTTCTTCTTCAAAATGTAAGAAAATCCTGTCTCTCGAGTCAAACGCGAACTCCTTTTAGGTTACATGTTTTCTGAGCCTAATCCTTTTGAAGAATCCATACAAGAAAATCATTGTTGTGTTGACACTAAGTGTCCCAACGATTCAAGATCATAGATCTCCAAATTAATCAACCTATGCCACCAATATTAACACGCAAATATCCTACCAACAAAATAAAAACATTTGCCTTCTAAATAAAATTTGGCAATAGTCGTACAATAAATCAAGGTGCACACAACATCCCAAAAAAATTCTATGTCATGTAATATAAAAATATGCTCAATTTCCAACATCCCACAATTATTAATGACCTTAACCACTAGTCCATATAAGATGTACTCATGGTCACAATCTATTATTGAAAGACAATAATTTTTCATGACATGTAGGATGAACCATAGCATACAAATTATCAAAATCACAATCATGCTCATGCAATTCATGTATGTGTTCTAAGTTCATCAACTAGGAATTCAAGCTAGATGTGAAAGCTAACCCACTGTGTAGGCCATCAACTTCAATACCATTTCACAAGTGACCAATTTTTCTTTACATATCAATGATCTCATTGTGCTTTCCTTCTCACTTGTTTCCCTCACATGTCACTCCCTGACTAGCAAAGACTCATTATTTTTCCAATTAAAATGCCCTCCAACCTCTCTCTTTTGCTCTTCCCCTTCTCTCCAACTCTAGTTGGTGTTTGTCCTTGAAGATTGACTTGATCCTCATTCACTTGCTTTGGAGATAGTGGCACTAAGGTGATCTTTCAACCAAAAAGGAAAGAGTACTTGATGGTGAGCCTCTCTAAGGTCACCCTCCTATTAAATTGCCAAGACCATCCCAACAAGATGTGGCATGTGTGCATGGGAACAATATCACATATAACCTCATTAGCATACCTCTAACACAAAAAGCAAACAAAGCTCATTGGGTCACATTCACCTCACCACTATCATTTAACCACTGCAACTGATGTGGTTTGGGATGCATTGTAGTAACTAGCTCTAATTTATCCACAAGAATAGTGCCAGCCACGTTAGTGCAACTCCTACTGTCATGATCCTACTATATGTCTTGCAACCTACACTAGGCATGAAATAAATTCCTCTTTTGCTCATCATCCACTTCTTTACTAGATTGAGCACTTAGCACCTCCACATTTACCAAATTAAGCATACCTTCCCCTTCAAATGTCAACTCATCAACTCCAACAATTTCTTCAGCTCCACTTTCCTTTCTCCTCATTTGTCACCACTTCACCAATGTCATTCAAAATCATGTTTCTTTTGTTTAGACATAGAGTAGTGTTATGTCTTGATCCTTGACCTTTAAAACAAATTAAATCATGAGTACGAGAAGTACCAAGGGTAGGGGGTGGTACCTTTGCTTGTAGGCCATCCTTAGGTGTCTTCTTGACCTTAGGATTACAGGACATAGGAGCTTAGTTATCCTTTTGGGGAGTGTTCTTTGAACCTGTTGTGCTAAACTTGGCTCTTCCTAAACTCCTTCTCTTGAGTTGTTTCTTAACTTTGATGGCCTTTTTCACCATCCCATCCAAATCAACATAGTGTTGCAATTCCATAACATTGGTTATTTCTCTATGCAACCCACTCAAAGATCAAGCCATGGTGGCTTCCTAATTCTCCACCATATCAACCCTTATCATCAACAATATTATCTCCTTCTAATAATCCTCAACACTCAGGGATCCTTGTGTCAAGCCTTACAACCTTTGGTATAAATCTTGATAATAGTGTGATGGAATGAATCTCCTCCTCATGGTCACCTTCAATTCAGTCCAAGTCTATATGGGCCTTTCACTTGCTCTCCTTTGACTCATCACAATTTGGTCCTATCAAACCACTGCATAATCGGTGAATACAACAACTATCAACTTTAGCTTTTGTTGCTCCATATATTAATAGCAATCAAAAACTATCTTTGCCCATTGTTTCCATTCGTGGTATAACTCAGGGTTTGATTTCCCTTGAAATGGCAGCACCTTTTGTTTGATCCCCTTGAACTCATCCTCATCACCATTTACCAATGTTTTTCTTTATTGTCATGGTGGCTCATCATATATATGCAATTGAAGTTGGAGTAGTTGTCTGGTGACCTCCTTTCCACCCTTAGGCCACGCTCATAGTCCCTAACCTAACCATTGTGTGGTGACAGGCCATCGTGGTGGGCCCTTGTAGTTTGGGAGGCTTCAACACTTTCTAGTCCTTGAAAGCGTGCAATGTATATGTGTACAAATAAACAAGCAAATTAAAATCACTCAATGACCTTACCAACCCAACTTAATGTCGCCTCAAATGATTCAAAATGGTTCCTGGGCTTAATGTCCAACAAAAATCCACAAAATGGTATAGAAAAATGAGAAAATAGGAATTACGATTGAACTAGAATAAAAAAGATCAATTTAGGTGAAAAAATAGGAAATGGGATTGATTCGTGTGAGGCATGATTGATTTAGACATTAGGTGGAAGTGGTGATTGTGCGCATGATCTATTACATGATCTAGTGAATCTGGGACTATGATTTATCTAAGTTGGGAGTGATCAATCATGTTACAATTTTCAAAAACTAGGGTTTAGGGTGTACCATGGTGGTGTAATTAATCCGAGAGGTTTTCAGATCGATTTAACTGATAGTTTGGGCAAAAATTTTGATTCCATACAACACGAAACCCACGATTTTGTCCAAACAATCCCACACTATTTTCTACAATGTTTTCAATCCCAAAAATCACAATTTTGGCAATAAAAAATCAACAAATATACCCAAATAGCCTAGATTTTTGTATGGTTTTCCTTCTCTTTTGCCTTTGCTTCTCGCTTGTTTTTTCATCCAAACAAAACACAAAACACCAAAAAATAATCCAACTAAAATACCACAAATTTTCTACACCAAATTCATCCGAACAGCCCACTATATATATATATATATATATATATATTGAAGTTTTTGGAAATAAAAGAATGGGTAGGAGGTGGAGAAATAAAATAAAAACTATGGAGATGATAACTCAATGGAACCCAACCGATCAACCAAATTAAGAAACCCGATTTATCAACTCTAATGCAAATTCATGTGAACACAACAAAGATACGAAACAATAGATAGGTTTGGGAAAATGAAAAATAGTCGATGAGGTTACACAAAATTAAACTAAGCAAAAACTAACTTTACTTGGGATTAGCCTTTGCAACAAGTTGGATTTTAGCAACCAATGATCTAAACACCAAGCCAGAAGATGTTGGCTATGAACTATTGGAATGCACCCAAATGACTCAATTTGATACTTAAGCTTGAGTGCAACACACTCACAAACAACAAGTATGCGAGAAAAGAGAAGAAACCTTCTTCATTCAATTGTTCAAAGGATAAGAGGTTTTTACAAGTCATTACATGAGTATTTAGAGGGGCTCAAGTCAAAAACCAGAAAAGAAACAAGATGAAATGTCAAAATTACCCTTGGAAAATGGCACCAAAGGCTAAAAATATCGAAAGAATAGTCTAAATTGGTCATTCCGCTCATCGTAATCATTTTGGATGTTTATCCAATTGATCGCACCTATTTTGGGATTGATTCGTTGTGATCTAACCTTTGGGCAATCGTTTTACCTTCATTTTGTCTTTGCAATCATAGGTGTTTCGAATCAATCATGCAAAAATCGATTGTAATTATAGTATGACCCAATTTGCACCCAGGTCAATTGTGCTTTGTTTGATCATGACTGTAGAATGCCTAGAACTCTTTTAGGTTAATCTGGATGCCATGAGATTGATATGAGATGGCTTCAATCATAATTCCTACACTTCTCAAGCCTTTCTTTCCTACCCTAGCCTAATTTGGAGCTAAGCTTCACCGCTCCTCCCAAGTAATCAAATCATTCTCATCATCTATTTTTTGTATTTTCTTCATGGAGAATGGTAAGGCCGCTTTAATTTTCATACATGGGTGGTCACCATCATCCAGGGCACTAAGGTAAGGGGGTCTTTGGTCTGAATGATCACAACAATTATGCAATGTCTAGCTTTTGTTTATTGTTAATGTTTGGATATTTACTCTAAACTGATGTAACAAAATTGTTGTTTTGCTATGTAACTTGATATGTTTTAATGAAATGAAGAGATCATGTGTTTGGTTTAGTGACTCTGAATGTTTTGGGTACTTCTAAATTATAAAATTTTAAAGTGCTACTGTGCCATGTCTTGAAAATGGGACGTGATAGTTTGTAGTTTAGAACTCTTCTAAATATATATACATTCTCAAGACACCTAGGTTACACTAGTCATGGGCTCCACATGTTTCTTAGATGGCTTTAAGTTATTCTTAGCCAAGGGATCAATTAATTATTAATCTTCATTAATAATTAATTATTACTTACAAATACCATAGTAATTTATTTGATTCTATCAAATTGCTACCAAGTAGATCTTCCACGAGACTTCTCAAGTCTCATTCACATCCCACTAATTTACAACTTGTTAAGTATTCAAATCTTTTGTGTGTGATTTTATAGATTCATCTTTAATTGACAATGAGCATAACTCGAAAGACATTGGTGGTGCCTAGTCTACTACCTATTTCGTAACTCAATCAAGATGAAGTAAACAAATCACATGAACCCTCCTGATCGTAAGTACTATACTATGTAGTATAGACCTTTTGTCTTATTTTGACCCAATTGAGTAAGAGCCATAGATTTAATCAGACTCACAAATTCGGTTATATAACTAATCAATATTATCTCATGAGACTAATGCCTACATAAAAAAACTCTTTTTTAATCACACGCTACCTTGGCCAATAATTTACATCTTATGGAACGCCAATTGCTTAGGACAAATGCCTAATCCACTTGCAAGATGACAAATCCTTTATTAAGTGGACCTATGCCTCTATACACAACTAGGCAATGACACATTTGGCTTATAACCCTATCCCATACTAGGATAGATATTAGCCTTAATACTATAATGACATGGTGATCATCATGTGCACATGACAACCAAGTTATCTTAGGTTTAGGATCCACACATTCTTAACATGATCACGAAGCAAGATATTGAAAACAGAGAGTAAACTCTATGTATTTACTTTGTTTTGTGTGTTATTGTTAAAAATGTTCATTCTCTAATGACGCATCCACACACAAGTATTCTCCCTATCACATACTGAACAAAATGACACTTACTGTTTAAGGTCAAGATGTGTAAGTCATATCGACTCTGTAATGCCCTTTAGAGTGTTTGTGATTTGTAGACTAATTTTAGAGATTGCGTAGTAAGACAGTCTTATGTCTATATTCATAACTTCCTATGAATAAAGCTTCTTAACTCAACCCATGGGCAAATGCAATACTTTATGCCACTTAAAATTTACATGGACAAAATTCTTGCAACAATATTGATATATGAATCAATATTTTATTAATATATAAGAAAAGTTCATATACAACCATAATGCCCCTAGTATGCCTCATTAACTATTGGCGTTAGACGGTATGCCACTAACAATAGCTTCCCCTAGTGTTTCATCTCCACGTTCCATCAATGGCACAACCTTGACTTCTGTGCTACTCTCCTCAAAATTTTACTTACATGGAGCTGCACAAATTTCTCCCTCCATAGGTATATCATCACCTAGATATTGCTTTTGATCGTCATTGCCTTCCTCCACCAAAGCCAAGCCTTTCACATTTTTAACATGCTCATGGGCTCCAACTCCACCAACATAACAATTATTTGAATATGCGTATATAAAATTTACTTCCCTTGTTGGTATGGAAGCCGTGCTAATAGTCTCCTCACAGGACCTCCTGCGAATGGCCTTTTAGGTGTCATTCCATGTAGATCTCTCAACAATGGTCCCATGGGAGTTGTATCGAGTAATTCTCCTATCAATATCTCCATGAGGGTTGTATCGAGTGATCTTCCTAATACCCTTCCTCTTGAACCGTCGTTTCACTCCAATAGTTGTTTCCACCATATTCTCAATGCCTTCATAGAAATGATGCTCAACTACCTTCGCAATGTCTTCATTTAACCTATTGAGGAACTTATTCATGGTCTCTTCTACTTTCTCAGCAATAATAGCTTTCTTCATGGCCCATTTCCTTTCATCATAGTATTCCTCAACACTCAATCTTTCTTAGGTTAAATTACAAAGTCTTGAACACAACACGGAAAGGAATGTGAAAGGTTCCTATTTCTCATTATCATCCTCAACTCCTTCCATGTGGTAAATTAACTTCCTCTATAACTTCATCTATTGCGAACAAACTCACTCCACTAAGTTTTAGCATATTCTATGAAAGTATGAGTGGCTAATTTTTGCCTTACGCGTCTTTGAACAATGATGAAATTCAAATGCTTTTTCTACCTTCCTTTCTCATGCCAAGTATCTACTAGAATTAGCATGACCTAGGAATGGTGGAATGGTGAATTGGGTCCCCATCGACACTCACCATCACCCTCACGATTTTCCTGTGAATGCCTCCACAAAAGGTCACCTATTTTACATTTAGCAACATTAGTAAATTCATTACTAGCATAAATATCTTCCTTGCCTATCTTGATATGTCTTAATGTCCAATCTAAACTTTAATTCCATTTTACCCTTATCTCTATAAGGTAATGATTAGTCCTATGTGGTTGTAAATTATCCAATTGCAATTTAGCGTGTATTGTCTCCTGACATCTTGATAATATAATATGTCAAAAAGTAGGAAATGAGTGATGTGTGCGAGTGTTATCTCACCTCACAAGACATAAGTTATTCTTTTTTTACCTCTCTCACTCATGTATCATACAAGAATCACTTATATAATGGACTTTCTGACTTAATCCTTGTGTTCACCTCATGGAATTCCACATTTTCCCTAAAATCTCAAGTGAAGTATCTATTAAAGGTGTGTAAGTGTGTGAAAAGATGAAAATTGAGGATATAAGATCAATCTAAATGAAATGATCAATTCAAGGCTAAGAAACAATCTAGTGGGTTGATCTAGGTGTAAAAAGATGAATCCAAAGTTGAAAAGAAGCCAACCAATTTACTCGGAATCAACTGGATTGATCTCGAGTTAAGTAGCAAGGAACGATTGATCAACTATAGGGCATGATCAATCGGAATTGAACATAGCAGGATCATTTAGGCAGTCAGAACAGAATATGATCGGTCCTTGTCATGTATGTTTCCAGTCAAATTTGATATTCCCACAATTCACACTCCAAAGCCAATCTTTTCAATTTACAACTCCTATGTTCAATCAATGAACTTCGAGATCAATTTTTTTTTTTCCAGTAAGACTTTTTTTCTTTTTCACTACAACTCTTTTTTCACACTATTTCTTTTTTGCATTTCTAAAATCTCACAATTCAACAATCAAATTAAGAACTAATGTCCCTAGAAACATAAAGCACGTGACAAATTATTTCTTAAAATTCATGAAGAATAGATGGAGAGAAGGAGGTAGGAAGGAAATGAAGAGATATAGAAGATAGGAACTTGGTACCTAAACTACAAGAGAATTTTAGGCAATGTTTTCACACCTAGACTAAACTACCTGGTTATACTAGTTTAACTAGTGACTAGCTGATGTCTGGTCCGAACATAATTAGACCCAATAAAAGAGTAAGAACTAGTGAATAAAAAATGAGAAACGGAAAAAGAAAATGGGCTCTGAACGAACAATTTGAGATAGAGGCAACATAGTAAATGATTGATTCAAACTTCGCTTTTCTCAATCTCTCAAATTTCCAATAGAAAATTATTCCTCTTTAGGTCTTCATTGCCTATTGCTACTATGCCCATTTTGTTCATCTAATTTTAGCTCTACTTTTGGGAGGTTCATTGTGATTTTGATTGTGTGAAGAATATATATATATATAAGAAATGCCTTTTTAGTTTGATGTAGATTTCATTGATGGCTAATTATGATTTGGTTACTCCTTTATGGCTAGGTAGTTGCTAATGTTTTTCTTCTTCGTGGACTTGAGTAAGTTGTTATGAGATATGAAGGAAATGAAGTTTTATTAATGGGGATTATATACTTGTTTTTGTTTGTAGTTAGTAGCTAGTTCATTCACCAAAATAAAAACTATAGTTTTATTAACTCTCCATTATCCCTTTGAGGCTAGATGAAGTTGCTATCAAGGAAACATGGCTGATGTGCTTTCTATTGTATTATTAAGAATAAGATAATAGAAATATAATTATGAATTAGATCTCCCAATACAAATATAGAACAAATAAGTAGCCTACAAATTACTATTGAAGGCATGAAACAATTATAGATGAATACAAATATTTGAGAAATAAACATTACATAAGATTCTAGCAAGAAACCAAAAGGTGGTAGGTAAAATGAGAGCACAATGTATGTGATATATCGTAGATTCTTACATGTAAAATGTCTTTGCCTACTTGAAGGTCAAAAATAAAAATTGTTTTCATATGGTTTATGAATATGTGATTCTATGATTTCATAAAGGCTAGACATGAGTGGTGAAAAGGCCTTTATTTAAGATTTTGTGCTAGAGATGAAAGTTTGGGTAAATAAAAGAACCATTAGCCTTTATATACTACAATTTTGGTTGGTTTATTGGTTGAATTTGCACTTCATTAGAACTTATATATTATAAATTTGTCATGTAAGTTTAATGGTTAACATAGAATAACATGTCATACATATTTTTGTTTTTGCAGTTAGAGGGTTGTTTGAGCTCCCATTCCATGTCAAATGAATCTTAATCTATTAGTGATGAAAAAGGGTAATCATTTAATAGTAATCCAAGGTAAAAAAAACTAGGATATAGCACGAAAATATGCAATAATCAACAAACACTGAAGGAAGGAAAACTTTTACTTGTGGATTTTGCTTATCTTCAGTTGAGGCTGGAGGCATTAATCATATAAAGCAACATGTTATTGGAGCAAAAGTAAATGTTGTGAGTTGTAAGAAAGTTCCATCAGAGGTCTTATATGATCTAAGAATCATTGAAGAAAAATAGTGGAAGGGCAAAAGATAACTGTGAGGTAATACAGAAATCGGTAGAGATGTAATTGGTACAAGTTTGCATGAATTTAAAGGGGATGATGATGTTCAAGACATGTTGCCACCATCAACTCAAAAAGTATTTTCAACTTGCTATGAGTAAAATTGCATCTATGGGCCATTGATACATTGGGCCCGATTATCATGCTTTGCAAGTAAACCTTTTAAAGGATGCTAAAAGTAAGTTGAGCTTATTGTTGATTCTTTTAGGAGTAAATGGATCAAAACTAGTTGAACAATAATGGGGGATGGATGGAGAAATTCTAAACTAGGTGTTGGATTTCCATGAGATTTGCTTGTAAAAAGCAAAACTTTGGAACATAAAAACATCATACATAGGCAACAGAAACTATAGGAATAAATCCCACTCGTTTCTATTGTAGAACACCAAAGAACATACAAGTAAAGGAGTAAAGCTATTACCTTTGGAATGTTTCCAAGCGGTTTCAACATGATCCTTGGAGTCATAGCCCTCAAATCTTGAACTTTAGTTCATCCACACAATTAGGATAAACATGACCTCCTTCTACACTCCATAAAACTTCTTTTGTAAAGCCCTTAACTCAAACTATTTTGGGCGAGAAGGATTTTTGATAAGAAAGAACTTGGAGAGGGTAGTTAAGGGGTTGCTCTTTCTTGCTTGAAAGGGTTGCGCAAAAATTCTAAGGGTTGAGGTGTGTCTTGAACTCTTCAAGTATCCCTTTAAATAGTTATAACTCAAGTGTTTGGGGTATGAGCTCCATGGGACCATTTACATGGACCTTTTAATTAAAACTAGTCCATGGACTTTTATTTATTAGTTTTATTAATAAATCAGCCCATATAGCCTTTAATTATTAATCTCCATTAATAATTAAAGTCTAATTATGTCTAATCATTATGTTTTTAATTAATGATTATATCATTAACAAACACCATAACAATTTATTTAATTCAATCCATTGTAACTAAATAAATTGTTCCACAAGTTTTCTCATGGCTTGTATGTAACCCATTAATTTAACACTCATAATACATTCTAACCATCTATATGTGACTCTCTAGGTTCATCTATAATTGGCAACAAGCATATCTCAAAGGATATGGGGTAATATCCAACTTATGATTCATATTGTAGCCCAATTATAGTGAAGTGAATCAAATGACAACAAACCTTTTTAATCGTGACTACTATGTATATAGACTTTTTGTCTTACTTTATCCTATCCAATTGAGAGTTATAGATTTAGTCAAATTTAAAAATTCCATTACATGATCAATCGGTGTTTTCTTATGAAACAAATGTTTTTATTAGAACCTTCTCTCTAATCACACATTGCCTTGACTAACAGCTTCTATCTCATCGAACACTAATTGCATAGGACAAATGTCTTGCTCACTTACAAGGAGACAAATCCCTTATTAAACACACACATGCCTCCATATGCTTTTGGGCAACGATAAGTTAGGTTCATGACTTGATCTCATATTAGGATAGATATTAGCCCTTAATGCCTAGTGACATGTTAACTGTCATGCGCACAAGCAACCATATTGTTTTAAGTTTAAGGTCCATGTCATGAAGTAGGATGTTCATAGCTAAGAGTGAACTCCATGTGTTTATTTTGTTGTGCAAGTCATTTTCTAAGTGCCTCATTCCCAATGGCACATCTACACATATGTATTTTTAGTATCTCATACTAACAATGACACTCACTACATAAATACAAGGCGTGCAAGTCGTACTGACTTCTAATAACTTTTAGAGTGTCTGTGATAGCTGATAGATTTTAGTGATTGAGTATTAAAATAGCTTTGTGTCTATATTCATAACTTTTTCTGAATATGGCTTTTTAATTCAAACACACAGGCATATGCAATACTTTATGCCAATAAAATTTACATACATAAAAATCTTGCTAGAAGATTGATATAGAAATCAATATTTTATTAATAACTGAATAAAAGAACATATACAACCAAATGTCCTCTAGTATCCTTCATTTTTTATTAGCGTTAGAAGACATATCGCTAACACTAAGTCTATTGGTTAATTTTTTGGTTTATTGGGTTAGTGCAAATTCATTTGCAAAGTTAGTTGGTATATTTAGAATTAAGGCAAATGCAAAAAATTTGTACAATTTATTTGCTAAAATTTTGGAAATAGTTAGTCCAAGAAACGTGGTTTATATTGTTTCAAATAATGCAAGCAATTACCAAGCAATTGTTGAATGACTTGCTAATAGGTATCCAACTATTTGTTGCTCACCTTGTGTAGCACATTATATTAATTTGATTATGAAAAAATATTAGTGAATTGCCTCATATCAATGATCAATATATTCTTACATTAAGAGTGGCATGTTTTATTTATGACAAGAAGTGGCCTCTCAATTAATTGAGAAAAAGAGAAGAATGGAGGGAGATTGTCCAACTTATAGATACCTGTTTTGCAACAACCTTTATTACTTTAAAAAGTTTAAATGATCATAGAGACAATTTGCAAGCAATGGTGATATCTCTAGAATTCAAGAAATGTTTAAAGGAGGATGTTGGAAGACAAATTATGCAAATTGTTTTAACTAAAACTTTTTGGAATAACTATACCATTTTTTATGGGAATTGGAGCTCCACTCCAACATTTGTTGTGCATTTGTGATTCAAATGAGGAACCATGACTAGGTTATGAATAAGAAGGGCATTAAAGAGTTGTATAGAAATAAAAAAGCTAGTATCAACTATACATTGACATTATTAATGCACGATAATTACCAAATCCACAATTGCAAATAACCATGTAAAGATAATTAATTAAAATTCATGCACACATCATACATCAAACACAAACACAAGCAACTAAAAAAGAATTTAGAAATTCGTAGTAAGGACGATAAAAATAGGTTCTAAATCGTTTATGATTCAAGCAAACATCAAAATAATAGAAAAAGCTATGTTGCTTTGCATGGAAAAATGAATTTTTTCAACTCTTGGCATGGAAGTGTAAAAAGTCAGAAAAACCCCTAAAAATTACGAAAGAACAAGAGCTAAATGTTTCTGGCACCAAAACACTATGATCATGTCATCGAAGATCGTGATCGCAGCTTGAAATCACAAAAATTCCAGAACAAGTCATAGTCCAATTCGACGATCGTGGGACACGCTCCTGCAATCGTAGCCTTGATCATGGAAATTCTAGCGTTTGACTACTCTAACAGTGTACATTCTTTTATATGTAACTTTTTCGTCCAATGTCTGATTGATCTGATGTTTGCAATGTTGGAAAGCCAATTTATGTTTCTTGTATTCCTCAAAGGTTTGGCTCAATTGAATGTTCCACTAAAACGCAGCTTCATTTCCTTGTCACTACTTAATCTTTCTTGCAACCATGATAATTCTCATTCTAAAGCACATGCATAATAGAATTTAATGTAATTCATGTATGATAATGTATTTTCTTCATTTTTACTCACATGCATGCATAAATTAAGCACAAAATGGGTACAAATATGCCTATTATTTCACATGTTATCACACCCCCACACTTACTCGTTTGCTTGTCTTCAAGCAAACACTTCTCTTTCAAAGGAGTCACTGATGCATAAAAATAATGAACTTGGCCACTTCTCTTAATTTCAAAATTTAGATATATAAGAACTTAGTATTTAGTCTACCATCATCCATGATCACAGCGCTTTTAACTCAAATGTTTACAGCATGAGTTCCCATGTGTGTGTCTCACTTTTCAACTTTGAACCACTTCAACCCCTTAATAATCCTATAGCAATTTCAAAACAACCAAAGGACTGCTCACTTTAGGTATTAATTCACTCCCTTTCAAATAAGTTCAATCACATTACTTCTCACAAGAGGATTTGTGTGTGTTAGTAATTTCTTCGTCATTCTCCCCCAAACTTTTTTTCATTATCTTTAATGAGCTTTAACTTCTTTTTTAAGAAATTGGGAGCCTTTTTACACGAAAGTAGGCAAGGGTCATTGCTCACCTTTGGTTACTCAACCCGTAACTAACTCAAGATACTTTGCATACTCATAATTTGGGCAACTTTTTTACACGAGAATGAACAGGGGTCTCTATGTAATCTCGGTTACTCAGCTGCTCCAATTATTGGAGCAGACCAATTTTTCCATTCTCACATATATTTTCTTGAATTTTTCTAAGTCTTTGCTTTCTATTTTTTATTTAGTTAATCTTCTCATTCATTAGAGAATGCGCCAACACCTAAAGCAAGGCTTATACCCTTAACTCAATCATCTCATCTCACCATAGAATTTCTTAAATAATCTTAATGATCAAAAGTAAAGAGTGTGTGCTTAATGAAATAAGAATCATGCATTTAACAACAAGTTTAGCATGCTAATATCGAAAACACTGATAGAACAAAGCAACAATAATTTCTTGCAAACATTCGCCATAAATTAAGTATAGTGGCCATAATTTCATACCATTTTCATACAATCCATTTAATCATAATACCATATGTTTGTATGTATAAAAATCCAACAATTCTAGGGCATGCAATGACACCTTTCACGGTTAATTTCTTTTTCATCTTCGCCACCCCTACATTCAGCTTGTTGCAACAATTAAACACATTCATTACACATAAAAGCAAGACAACAAGGAATGAAACAACCTTGTGGGGTAGCAAAACACTAACATCCATCCTCACTTAGTAGTTTGGGTGGCCCTTTACTTGTGTAAGATTCGTTAGAGGCTAGAAAACCCAAAAGTAGCACCAGACACACACAGGAGGAGACTATGGAGGAACTAGGGCAAACGGAAACAAAACACCCCAGGACCTTAGAAAGGGATCTTTCCCTCACGTTGGTACCAATCAACCCACCTCTCAATGTTGTCCTACTGGAGGTTGTTTACATAGACCCATTTCCAAAAGATGTCACTAAAGTGAGTGCCACTAGTCTACATAAGGAGAAGGAACAGCCCGTTTAGACTTATGAGGACTCATCTAATGAGTACATTCCTGAACTCAATGAAAACCTTAAGTATACAGACATAGAGCTTGAGGAGGAAGAACTCAACTAAGGAGAAGAAGCGACTGAAAAAGGATCAACGATTGAAAATGTAGCAAATGAGGCAAAACGATCCACTGGAAAACCTAATGTCACATAGGAAACAAATATAGGAATGGCACCACAAACAAAGTCTGTTGAGCCCTCTACATAATTTGAGGTCCAGAGAAGAACATAAGGTGGTGCTCTTAAGGATAAGCATGTCAAAGAAGAGCCAGTTGTTGCACCAAGGGCTGAATTGCCATTAGGAGAACATGCAGGTGTGATTGATGTTGAAACTACAAGGCATAGATGACAATAAGATCCCACTGTCATCATTGGCTAGAGGATTGAGGAGATCTAAATGA
This sequence comes from Avicennia marina, assembly GCA_019155195.1. NCBI lineage: Eukaryota > Viridiplantae > Streptophyta > Magnoliopsida > Lamiales > Acanthaceae > Avicennia > Avicennia marina. The sequence continues at coordinate 6,277,944 of CM032763.1, forward strand.
TGGGTCTTGGCGTAGTCAGAAAGACCCAAAGCGCCGCAAGGCCACCAATGAAGGGCAAGAAAAGGAGAAATGTAGCATTCACATTGATGTAAAATGGGCACATGAATGGTCTTCTACATGAAAACAACAAAGTCTCTAGCTACTTACTGCACAGGTTGGAAGTTCACAACTAAACGGATATTGCATTTGCTTAAGTATGAAGACCTTGTTTTGTTGATGTTCTAAAGTGGCTCAATCTCAATGATTCTACCATGAAATTTAGGGATTCCACAACACACTAGTTCATAAATTCTACTCTAACTTGAGGAAGGATGCAAGTGTTCCTAGTCACCCTGTTAGTGGCTTGGTTTGCTAGATTGGGTGTTTTCTTTAGGTGTGGTTAAAAAGGGAAACATTTGATGAGCTTAGATTGAGGGATTTGGATTAAGGGGAATATCTTTAGTTGATTTTGCTACTATTACGAACTTTAGTTGATTTGTGCTTTCACTGTTGAAACAATGGATGGGCAGTTACTTGAACCATGCTTCAAAGTATACTAGTGACATTGCTTACGGTTATGCCACATAATACCAAAGGAGGAGATGGTTGGCATTATAGTGTTGACACGTATGTGGCACACACATATACAATTGTAGGATCTATGTCATCATATATTTTAGACAAGTTTGAATTTTTCTTCCATTGCCATATTTTGGAGATATGTAGGATCTCACAAAGTGGAGTGCAATTCTTGACAACAAGAAAGGTTGGAACATTTGTCTAAGGCAAGAAGAATCACTTAGAGCGGTAGAATCTCTGACAAATCATGCCCAAAAGATAGCAAGGATGAAAGAGATCAAACCTTAGGAGATTGAGAATGTCAGCCAAGAAAAATAGTCAACAAAGATTGTTACAGTAGCTGATTTGAAGGTTAGTTTGCAAACTTCACCAAGTTCACATCACACAATTTGATTGCAAAGGAGACTGCTGGCTCTTTGTTGAAACAGTGGTACCTTAATAGTCCGCTGAAGTAATCGACACACACCTTCAATAACTTAAAAACATATAAATACAAGGTGGTGAAAACATAATACAAGCAAATATTTACATCACCAAAGTTGCATTAGTTGTTGAGGATAAAGACAAGGTTATCAGCCAAATGTGATACAAAGCACAAAAAATGCTAGCTATACATCCACTGGAAAAACTCACACTAAGTTGGGGGGCTTGATTGTTGCTTTCATTTTTAGGCGTGGGAGTCACATGCTTGTAAATAAGCTCCACAATAGTCTCAACTCTCAAAAGATGAAAACTTCATCATTATGCATATAAATAAAAGCATCCATACATAGTTGTTGCCATATTGGCAAAAAAAAGCACCAAAGAAAAATACATGGCTAGAAATCAGTATTGTTTAGATTTAGTGATAAAAATTATTCATCTATCTTAAATAAAAACTGTAGGCCACAAATAAACTAGTCATTGTGGGCATGTGGAAACTTGTTTATAAATCGTAAATTATTGTATTTTAAATAATAAAATTTATTTAAAACTAAAATAAAAAGAATATTTAAAATAAGAAAACATTGATGATAAAAAGATTTGAAAAGACAAAAATTTGAGAAAAAAGTTGATAAAAATAATATGTTAGAGAGAAGAGAAAAGGAAAATAATAGAAAAATAAATATAATTAAATTTAATTGTGGAATTTTACAATGTACAATTAAAAAATATCGCTATTATAATTATATAAGTATAAATATACAGTAAGAAGTGATTATATGTCAGTAATTATATTTGAAGGTGTAAGAGTAATGGTGTAAATTTATCAACTAAGAATAATATTGTAAATTTATGATGTAAAACAAAATTCGACCCAAACTTAAAATACACTAATATAGATAAGTATAAATATATAACATAGAAAAGAATTAATGATATGCTAGTAATTATATTTAAAAGTATAAGGTAATAGTGTTAATTTATCAATCATTGATAATATTGTAAATTTATAAAATAAAATCAATTTAGGTCCGTGCTTTTAATAATAAATTATAGATTAGGGAAGCCGCAATTGATGCCACGTCACAGGCAAAAATTCATGAAATGAGCAACCAAACCACCATGTGACAGTGCATACTTCATTACTGCTAGTAACTTAATGAAATAACTACTCAGAACAATTATAAATTAGATGGCAAGCCCAAAGAAAATAAATATGCCCAAAAAAATGAAACAAGAGATTTTGCATTGAATAAAATCAAAACGAGCATTGGTATTGGAAGTAAGATGACATGTAAGAGCTGTAGCAAAGCTCGCCATCCCCATCAGTGCTCAACTAACATCTGGTGGTTGTTTCCATTTTGGATGTAGTTAAATTGTTCTTGCGATTATTTTTTTGATTAGCTTTTGGTTGTATAGTTAGCCAGCTTGGAATAAACAACCAGGCTAGTGGGAGAAGGCCAATGTAATAATCACTTCTATCATAAGGTAATGCAATTTCTTCTTTTGCTGCACCACTCTCTTCTTCCTTCTTGTTTTCCTTTTTGCTTCATTCTCTTGATCTTAAACCATGAACACACTTTTACATGGTGCCAAATCTTTGAAGTAGGAGGGATGAATCCACAACAACCACCACCATATTAGTTCAATCCTCATCTATTGGCAACCATCAACAACCTATTGTAGAGAGATTTCTTTACTTTGCAGATCCAACCAATCTATGCAACCTTGAAAATGGGGATAATCTCATGGTTGCTTTAGTCCATGACATCTTGACAATCGAAAATTATGTAATATGGGCACGTAGCATGAGAAGGATGCTTAGGGCTAAGAATAAGTTAGGTATTGTGATAAGGTAGTTCAAAAAGCCAACTAAAGCTAATTTGGCTTTAATTGAAGCCCAAGAAAGATGCAATAATATGGTAGTCTCTTTGATCTTTAACTCCATTTTTTCCTCTATAAAATCTAGCTTACTATTTGTAGATGATGCTCATGAGCTTTGGAATGGGTTGAACGAGAGGATGTCTTAGAACAATGGGACAAGGATTTTTCTACTGCAGAAAGACATAAACATGTTGTAAGGAGATGACATGGTGGTTACATACTATAGGAAGCTCAAAGCCTTTTGGGATGAACTTGCACTATATAACAACATGCTTGAGTGCACATGTGGATACTTGAAGGTACTTACAAATAGACATTAAAAGGATTGTGTTCTCCAGTTCCTATTGGGACTAAATGAGACCTATGCTCATGTCAGGGATCAAATTCTAATATTAGAGCCAATGCCACCAGTAAATAAAGCCTTTGCTATGATCCAACAATAGGACAAGTAGCACCAGATCACAGCTAACATGCAAGGACTAGAGATGCAGGCCTTAGTTACACAAAAGGCTCAACATCGTAACATTAAATGTAGAGGATAGAAGGATAGACCTTATTGTAGCCATTGCAGAATCCTAGGGCATAACTTAGAGAATTGCTTTAAAGTGAGAAATGCCGAAGCACCAATGTACACACAATATAACATGAAGGGACATATAGTTGAAAGATGCTACAAGATAAGGGGATATCTACTATGGCACAAATTGTACTAGAAAGAAAGTAAGGGAACTAGCTCAGGTCAGCTCATCTCTCTTAGACTGATGGACAAGGGGTAGTAGACCTATCATATGAGAATGGGGAAAGAATGTTTCTGATTAAGGCTCAACATCATGAGTTAATGACTCTTCTTAGTTCAGGAAAGACAGTAGCTGAAAACTAGCAAGAGAAAGATCCATGCAACAACAACCATGTTGCAGCAAACAGAATAGCTGCATTCCCTTTCACTCACAATCCTTCCACTTCTAATATGGCTAATAAGCCTCTGTACAAACCTTCACATAGCCTTGATCATGAACAAATGTAAGGTAATCCTTAGATTTTGACACCTAAGCAATTGATCATTTGATTTGTCATCTAAGCCTATTCACTTCCATCACATCAGCCATATCTACGCCTGTCAAATTGCCAAATGGTTCGCAAGTGCTTGCCACACACATAGGCACAGTAAATTATCCAAGTTCATAATCCATAAAGATGTATTATGTGTCCCATCCTTCACTCTAAACTTGATATAAGTGAGGAAGCTAACTGATGATCTATTGTGTTACCTTGTTTTCCTTTCTGCATCCTATCTTGTATAGGACCTTGCCTTTTGGACCATGATTGGGAGGGGTGAAGCTACAGGAGACCTGTACAAGTTCTTAGGGAATCTGATTCATCCACCTCAACAACTTACAAGCCTAGATCCTACACAATTATAAGTTTCAGTAGCAAGTATGCCCTTGGGCACTATAGATTAGGCTGTCCATCAAATCAAAGGATAAGACTCATTGATGATGCTACTGTAAGCACAACTAAAAATGAATTGGAAAGTTTTGTTTATCCAATTTGTTCTCTCTCAAAACTCCACTAAAAATCATTTGATCTCTACCATGATATAACATCATATCCCTTTAAGATATTACATTGAAACTTGTGGGTACCTTTCAATGAAGTAGCTTATGATGGGAGCAAATATTTTTTTACCACAGCAAATGATTACACTAGGACAACTTTAGTTCATCTACTTAGGGCCAAGTTAGAAACAAAAAAATGGATCAAATCCTTTTACGATGTTGTTCAAAATCAATTTGGAAAGGGAATAAAGGTTGTAAGAACAGACAATGGTATAGAGTTTAGGCTAAATGATTTCTATTAAGAAAAAGGGAATAATACATCAAAAAACATGTGTAGAGACTTTTCAATAGAATAGAATAGTAAAAAGAAAACACCAACACTTATTGAACATAGCAAGAGCACTAGGGTTATAGTCTAACATGCTTTTAAAGTACTGGACTGATTGCATTTGAATGGTAGCATATATTATAAATAGGACTCCAACTACAGCATCAAATAGAAAAACACCTTATTAGATGCTATCTAGAGTCAAACCTTCTTACCAACATATGAAAGTTTTTGGATACTTGTGCTATGCAACCTCATTGCATCAAAGAAGGAAGAAGTTTAAAGGGCTAAGAAGTGTGTTTTTCTAGGATATCTTTATAGGTTGAAAGTGGCATAAACTACTAGAACTAAAAAGCAAGCGCGTTCTCATCTCAATATGTGATTTTCCATAACTTTTTCCTTTCAAGAAAAAAAAAAGAAAGATCACAACTCAAAACCACAATAGCCTCTGCACACGTCCAACAACACAACCTCACACTAGATCCTTTCCTCCCCACAAATGATGACCAAAACTTGAATACACCATACACGTACACAAACCAACTTACAAGAATTAGCATTAGAAGAGTTTAAGAGATCACATTAAAATCCAAACTCAACAGTAGAACACAATTCAACTCCCACTGAACCACAACTTGTTACTGTTCCATTGAATCTTGAGTTTGTAGCTTTCATGAGAAGGTCATTAAGAACAAGAAATCCTCCCAAATATCTCTAGGATTACTTGTGCCAACAGGCTTCCTTAGCTTCATCAGTCTCAAAGGTTGAAGGGAAGTTTATTACTAAGACAACTTTTAAGTATCCTCTTTCCCCAGTGCCAGATAATAGCAAGTTTCTTTCTCATCATCAAGCTTTTCTAACTGCTAATTGCTCACACGAAGAGCCTAAGATTTATGAACAAGTCTCAAAAGATCCAAAGTAGTACAAGGCAATGGACGATGAGATTAAAGCACTTGAAGCAAACAATACATAAACTTTGACAAGTCTATCATTGGGTAAGCAGGCAATAGATTGCAAGTTTGTCTATAAAATAAAATACAAGTTAGATGGCAAGGTAGAGAGATACAAATCTAGGTTGGTGGCTAGAGGGTTCACATAGAAAGAAAGGATAAACTATCAAGAAATGTTTTCTCCACTTGTGAAATTGACAACAATAAGGTGCTTACTAGCTGTGGTTGCAGTCAAGGGATGGATTTTGCACCAATTTGATGTGAACAATGCTGTCTTGAGAAGACTACCATGCTTTAGGAGAGGGATTTCAACTCAGGTGTGCAAACCAAGTAATAGTTTATATGGACTAAAACAAGCTTCAAGGTAATGGTGTTCAACATTATTAATTGCTTTAATTAGCATTGGTTTTGCACAAAGCCAAGCTAATTATAGCCTGTTCACTCTAAAGAAGGAAGACTCTTTCACTATGTTTTTAGTTTATGTTGATGACATTATTGTAGTAAGTGATTCACAACATGAAGCAACATAAATAGAGAAGTTCCTCAATGATAGATTCAAAATTAAAGACTTGGAAAGTTTGAAATATTTCCTAGGTTAGGAGGCAGCAAGAAGTGAAGTGGGTATTCTCATAAATCAAAAAAAAATATGCACTTGATATTTAGCAAATGTTGGCTAATTGGGAGCCAAACCTGGCAAAACACTAATGGGACGAAACATGAAGCTGAGCAAGGATGAAGGGAAGCTTATGGAAGAGCCATCAACATATAGTAGGCCCGACATTGCATATAGTGTGCAAGCACTATGTCAATTTATGTAATCGCCCTCAAACACACACCTCAAGGCAGCATACGAAGTGCTTCAGTACATTAAATAGACACTAGGGCAAGGATTACTGTTCCCATCATATAATGAACTAAAGTTAAGGGCATTTTATGACTCGGGTAAAGCTCATGTCCAGATACTATAAGATCTATCACAAGATATTGCATTTTTCTTGGAAAGTCCCTAATATCTTGGAGGCCAAAGAAGCAATTAGTGATCTCAAGATCATTTCCAAAAGTTGAATACTGAGCCATGTCCTCAACTTATGCAGACCTAATCTGGTTAAGGCACATTCTTGAGTCATTGGGAATTAACATCCAGAGGCATCACAATTGTATTGTGATAATCAAGCAACCCTACATATAGTACCAAATCCACTTTTTCACGAGAGAAACATGCATGTAGAGATAGATTGCCACATAGTGAGGGATCAACTCCAAGTAGGACTAGTAGACCTCACTATGTTCCAAAAATAACAAATTGTGGATGTAATGACAAAACCCTTAGCTGCACACCTCTTTTAAGAACATCCAAACAAGATGCGAATGGTTAATTACCATTCTCCATCTTGAGGGGGGCTATTGGAAGTCAGATGACATGTAGGAGCTACAGTAAAGCTGGCCATCCACATCAGTGCTCTACTGGTATCTCGTGGTTGTTTCTATTTTGGATGTAGTTAAATTATTCTTGCAGTTATTGTTTTGGTTAGCTTTTAGCTGTATAGATAGGTAATTTAGTTAGCTTTAGATTCCTTCTTCCAGCTTGGATAAATAGAAAGGTTCATGGGAGAAAGCCAATGTAATAATAACCTCTATCACAAGGCAGTGCAATTTCTTCTTTTGCTGCACCATTCTCCTCTTCCAACTTGTTTTCTATTTTGCTTCATTCTCTTTATCATGAACCATTAACACACTTTCACAATTGGAAATTGAAGTAGTACACATCAACCAAATGTTAACTACTCTTTAACTGGTCAAAATAATCACGGAAAAAGACAAGGGCAAATTTTATGCTACCTATCACAAATTAGAGAGCAAACCCCAAGAAGAAAAATGTGCAAGAAAAATAAAAATGAAAGATTTTGTGTTGAAGAAAATCAAAACCTACCACTAAAATGGTGGTGCACACGTTCTTCAGATTGCCAAATTAATTATAGGAAACAAAGAGGGCATATTTTATGCTAGACCTGGAAATAATCGTCATGGCTACAACACAACAATAATATCAGATGGCACACAATGGAGCTTGACTAGTAAGAGACCAAGAGAAGTATAGGCAGTAGCTGGGCTTAGCTACACTATGCTAGATGGAGAAGTTTTCATTTTCAACTTTGGTAGTTTTATAGTTAGTTTCCTTAACTTTTACCTTAATTAGAACAGGAGTGAATTTATATAATAGTAAAACTATTAGTAGCTTTCCAAAATATAAATAAGCAATGGAACAGTAACTTGAAATGTATGTAATTCGACTTGAGGCACTCCTAAGCAGTTATCAATTTTGGTTCCTTCCATTTAAGCTCAAGTTCTTGTTCTTTTTCTTGTTGATGTTGATTGATTTCATGAATGAATTCACTCACTTTAACATGGTACCCAAGCTAGTTTTAAGCTAGTAAAACAGAGATATTTCCAGAATTCTCGTATCAGTTATCATTTTGGTCACTTGGGCTTTACATCCTTATGGATTCATCCTTAAGATTTGTAAATCTTTTGAATCACACCTCATCAATTCGTTTAGTGGAAGACCCCAACTCACCTTATTTTGTTCATCCAACTAATAATCAAAACACCTAGAACACTCAACTTGAATTGATAGGAACTAATTACCACACTTGGAGCCATTCTTTTACCCTTGTATTATCAATATGCAACAAACTATGATTTATTAATGGTACAATCCAAGAACCTACTGCAGCAGATCCTCTTTATCCTATTTAGAGGAGATGTAATGACTTAATTGTTTCCTGATTACTCAAATCCATGAATCTATTATTAGCTGCCACTATAGATATGGGAAGTGTTATCTAGAAGGTTTTCTCTCTTGAATGACAACCGTGTGTGCAAGTTGTGAAGTGAACTCCATACTATTATACAAGGATCAAGGTCTATTGATGATGAATACTACACACAACTAGTGACTATTTAGAAGGAATTGAAGCTATATAGACCTCCTCCACACTATAAATGTCGAGGGGTGCAATATGGAGTGTTTTTAAATCCTTGGTAGAAATGCAAGGTAAGGACAAAGTGTATAAGTTTCTCAATGGACTAGATGATGTGTAGTCTCCCAATAGATCATAGTTATTGAAACAAAAACCATTCCCCTCTATAGATGAGAGTCGAAGAAGCACAAAGATTCAAGGACAAGATAGGAGGCATTAATGTAAATGAATCAACTACACTTGCTTCAGTTTTAGAAAGGAAGAACAGGAAGCAAGAATTAATGTGCTCATACTGTGGAAAGAAAGGGCATAGTAAGGAAAAATGTTACAAGTTGATCAGTTTCCTACCTAACTTCAAGTTTACAAAGAGGAAGGGAAAGGTAACTCTAGTAGTTGCTAATTAGGTTAGTGTGGAATCTGATGGGAGCAGTGAGGTGAAATTAGTTAATGACGGTGTTTTTTTGTCTAAAGATCAGCTAAAGAAGTGGGTGAGCCAATTGGAATCACAAGGCATATCTTAATTAAGTGTGTCTGGCACACAACATCAAACTGGACAAGCAAATGCACAAGAAAAAGTTGAGCACTCCTCTTACTACTAACTTTAAAAGTACACACTCAATGTTCACCAAAATTATCTGACTTCCCTACCGAATTGTTTGTAAACCTTCAACTAATGTCGTTTGCATATTCTGTAGATAATCATAGAATCACATAGAATGAAAGGCTACATGACAAATCAACATTAGTCTCGTTTGCATAAATTATAGATACTAGTGCATCAAATCATATGTGTCATTCCCTCGAGCTTTTTGCTAGATATAACCTGTTACAGACTTATTTATGAACCTCCTTAATAAAAATAAGGCTCCAATCACTCATATAGGTACTGTTATCATATCTGACAGCTTGATTCTTGAAGATGTCCTTCGTATTCCATCCTTTCATGTTAATTTGTTGTTTGCAAGTAAGGTCACAAAATCCATCAACTGTTTTCTCATTTTGAACTCTAGCTCATGCTATGTCTAGAGTCTCTCATTATGGAAGAGGATTGGAATAACTAAACAAGTTGAAGGTCTCTATATCCTAAGTCAAAGGACATTAAGCATCACCCCTTAGTCCAACATTGCCACAAGACTCTCTACCAACCAACTTGAGCCTAGCCACTTCAATGTGGGCATCACATATTAGGTCACAGCTCCCACCCTATGGTTGACAGAATACATACCATATGCACTTTTGTTGTAGTGATGAAAGAAAGAATTTGTGATACATGCCCCCAAGAAAAATAGAAAAGACTACCCTTTGTTACTCATGAAATAAATGCTAAGAAACCTTTTGATTTAATCCATATTGATGCTTGAGGCCCTCATTCAATGAGTGCCATGGGAAGATATCACTATTTTCCAACTCTTGTTGATGATTTTTTTGTTGCACTTAAGCCTACGTGATGAGAAATAAATATGAGACCTAGCATACTATATGTGCTTTTCATAATTTGATTCTTACCCAATTTGACAGCAAAATCAAGGCCATTAGAACCAATAATGCGCTTGAACTCAAAGCGACATCCTTTTGTGGAATATGGCATCGTTTCATCACTACTCATATGTTAAAATGCCATAGCAGAATGTTGTTGTAGAAAAAAACCACATCCATTAAACACTACTAGATTACTTCTTACTCAAGCCTCAATGCTTAGGAAGTTTTGGGATGATGCTGTGTTGTTCAACACTGATATCATTCCTGAGATTCCATCTAAAGTTCTCAATTTCAAGTCACCATCTAAGATTCTATTTAATAACCCCCTTGAGTATCATCATTTAAAGGTCTTTGGTTGCCTTGATTTTGCTTCAACACGTAAAAGGAATAGATCAAAATTTGATCCAAGGGCTAAAAGGTATGTCTTCATTAGTTATCCCAATGGAATGATGGCATACAAGTTGTATGATTTAACAACACATGAAGATTTCAAATCAAGAGATGTTGTTTTCTATGTACAGTTCTTCCCCTTCGACCAACACAATTATACTCTTCCTATCATTCTTGAGTATTCTAATCATTACACAAACTATCATCCCACTACATCAGAACATAATTCATTAGATGAGACTGATGGTGAGCACTTTGCATAAAGCAAGCATAACACCATTGCCAATGACTAAGTGCCTACAAAGCCTAGCCATTTACTTACAAAAAGTGAAGTAGCTCTAATAGAACCAAGAAGAACCACTAGAGTAAGAAGAATCCCAAAATACCTTGACATGTATCAACACAACTTAAAAGAACCTACTAAACCTATCCTATAGCCTAGCACTTATCAACTCATATCTAAGTACCTTAGCACTACCAAGCTGTCACTAAATTGCAAGTGTTTCCTTTTTGCCCTAAATACTGTGTAAGAAACTAGTTTCTATGCTGAGGTTGTTGGCTAGGAGCACTAGAGAAGAGCTATGCTTAAGGAGTTAGAGGCTCTAAAAGAAAATCATATGAGGGACATAGTTAAACTACCTAAGGGTTAGCATATTGTTGAAGCAAATGGGTATATAAGACTAAGCTAAGGTTTGATGGCATCATTAAGAGGTCCAAACCCAAGCTAGTTCCAAAGGAATATAGCTAAATAAAGGGGTTTCACTATCATGCCCCAAGCCTAGGATCATGACACGCCAGTACTCGGGAACCTACTCAACGAATACCAAAGCCAAACATGTAACGGAGCAAAACTAAACCCACATCTCAATTTCAATTGCCAATAGACATAATGTAACATCCAACCTTAGTTCGTAACAAAAATAGAAACATCTTGAGTGTTACATTCATAAGAGGTCTTTAAGAAAGCATAATAAAGATCAATTTAGCATGCTAGTCTAGCATCCTTTTTCTTGCTCCTACCATCCTAATGTCGGGTCGTTCTCACTAGCATCCTCCACAAAACACATCATCTAATAGTGGTGCAAGATAAATCGCCTAGTAAATAGAAGCATTTGCCTTTTTCTTGTAATAGATGTGAGCAATAACAGTTTTAAGGAACAACGTTGCATAAAATAAACATTTCGAAAGAGTTAAATAAATAAGCATTCAAAGATATTCAAAGAACATTTGAAAAGAGCAACTAGCAGTTATCAAATTTGTTTTAACATTTTCATGATTCTCTTGTTCTTTTTTCCATAGCCAACTCATATTTTTACATACTACATATGCTTTTTTACTGATCAGGGCTTTAGTTTATAATCCCTTGACTGACGAGGGTACGTTGCATTTTGGCTATGCTGCTGTGGCCTTGGGGTTTGAACCTTACCTATAAGGTGTCTCAACCTATTATTACTCGATTGGAAGGACTAAATGCTAGTTCCACCTTGCTGCTGGTTCTAATTTTATACCTTGATTAGATAAGTCCCAATTTATTACTTGATTGATAGGATGGAACTAGTTTCTTACGAGTAGCTCATTAACATTTAATTACATTCATGGCTCATATTTAATTCCAAAACATTCATATGCAAAATATTTATACGTAAAGAACTCAATCTACTTTTTAAATAGAAGTTCAATTTTCATAAAAGTACGTAATAAATTCATGCTAGTGGTTAGATAAACACTCAAATTCTCATTTGCAAAACAAGTAGCAAAGAAAATTAGTTGCACTAGAAATAATTTAAGACAGTTGAAAAGTATTGGTAGGATGCAACCACTTACTCATCAATTAGCTTTACTATCTAGCTCCTCAGTTATAGCCTGGTGATTACTTAATGGTTTACATATACAATTCCCATTTAACACTTTACTTGGTGAACAACTTATACTTTGCAATGGTTTATGTGCATCCTATATGTTTGTTCTCACTTAATTTACCTCATTCCCATTTTCTCACATTTTTATTATGTCCCTTATTGTGATCTTAAGTCAAATTAAGTCCTAAAATTGGAAAATTCGGTTTAAGATATGCAATGTAGGTGTTCTCTCTAGTTCACAATCATGTCTTGCAATTAAAGGTTCAATTCCACTACCATAGGGTTTCGATCTGCATTCATGGCTACGAACCATAAAACGTACTGAAATTTTCAGTGTCCTTGTGATCGCAATGAGTGGTACTGTGATCACGGCGGCGGAGTTCATGACTACTCCAAGTGGCTATGGGGTATTCTAGAAATCCTAGACTTAAGTTTGTGACTGCACTACGTGTCTTGCCTTATGTCATCTTGGCCCGTGATCGCACCCACAACCATAGTGTGATGCGGACTCACATCTATTTACTATTCAATAAGGTTTTCTCATGCCATACCAATTTGGATCCTTCTCCACTTATTTTCAAGGTTCCTATGTATGAATTTACACATTAAAATCCTTGAAAATCATTATCTACATGTGTTGCATGATTTTTGAAACTCTCAAGACACATTTTAATTCAATAACATGATATGCCAATACACCATTCCTATGACTCCTACACCTAGCCACATGCCTAAAACCAAGTTTCTATCACTCAACACGTTTAAGCCATCAATATCACATTCTTTGAGTGCCTACACGTGTAAAATTAGTCATTTTATTTGTAAGCATTAATGATGGACAATTCAGCATAGAAATTGCCTTGAAAATGTTTTGTTTGAAGGGTCGAAAGTCTACTTGAATGCTTTGGCCGCCGTCAGACATTTTTGAAGTCTAGAGATAGGGTTTTGGCCTTTCAATTGTGTTTTTATATCTAGATTTATTAGGGATGGCCCAGGTACCAAATTTTTCTGTTTTGAGTCATTACATGCAATTCCTTATTCGTGAATTTTCCCCTAATTTTTTAGCTGATTTTTTCAGTTACTTTTGCCTCATTCTACTCTATTCAAGGCATGGAAAATTTTTTCAATAAATACCTTAATTATATAGCAATTTTTCCTTCAACCTTAGTTATCCATATGCCATCCCATGTCTTCACATTTAATTCCTAATAATTCCACATAAAACTAAAATAAAAATAAGATAAATTCATCATAATTTCAATATATTTCCTCCCAAGAGAATGTGTACTAATATCCATAAAACATTTAGGGTATTATATTAATTATGGAGAAACTTTCAATCTAATGGGAGCTAATGATCATTACGAAATAAGGGAAGTAATGAGTTTTGTTGGATTAAAATTCAAGCTAAGGGACTTGGGGACACCAAGATATTTTCTTATTGTAAAGACAGCTAGATTAAAGAAAGTAATAGTCATATGCCAAAGGAAATACACATTAGACCTACTAAATGCATATGGAATCTTGGAAGCTAAAGCTGCAATATCTCCAATGGATTCAAGGCAAAAATGAAGGAGGATCCTGAAGAGTTGACTCAACTAGCACATTTTACTTGACTTTCTCTAGGCCTAAGATAACATATGTAGTTAATATATTGTCTCAGTTTATAAGCAAGCCAAAAAAGAGTCACTTGCAAGCAACCTATAGGGTATTAAAATACCTAAAATCTTCGACAGGGAAGGGAGTGCTTCTGGCAAGATCAACTGAAGCAAAGTTGAGGCCTTTTTAGATAGTGATTATGGGTCATGCAGTGACACTAGGAGATCTATATTAGCTTTTGCATTTTGTTTAGGGAATATTTGATTAGTTGGAAGCTTAAAAAGCAAAATGTAATAGGTAAAAGCTCTTAAGAAGCTGAATATAGGGTGTTGGCATTCTACATTTGTCAAGTAAAGTGGATTCCTAACCTGTTTAAGTGAATTTGAAGTTGAACACAAGAGTGCTATTCCAATAATGTGAGATAGCCTTAGTGCAATACAAATTAGCAAAAGCCAACTTTTCATGAAACGACAAAGCATTTTGATTTAGATGTATAGTTTGCGAGGGAGAAAGTGCATGAAGGAAAATTTGAAATCCAATGTATAGGAAGCGATGATCAATTGGCCAACCTATTGAAAAGCCTTTGGGTTCAACACAATTTCATAGGCTATCTAGCAAGATGAGTGTGGAAAACACTTTCAACTTGAGGGGGAGTATTAGATACCACAGAATGAAGTTAGACCAATAAAAGACCAAAAGAAGTATAGTCAATAGCTGAGCTTAGTTGGAAGCTAACTATTCTAGCTGGAGAAGTTTCCATTTTCAGTTTTGGTAGTTTTGCACTAAAGTTAGTTCGCTTAACTTGTATCTTGATTAGAAGAGGAGTGAATTCTTTTAAGTGTAGAATAGTTAGTAGCTTTCCAAAATATAAATAAGCAATGGAAGTAACTTGATATGAATGTAATTTGGCTTGATGCATTTTCAAAGCAGTTATCAATTTTTATTCCTTCCATTCAAGCTCAAGTTCTTGTTCTTGTTAATTAATTTCATAGAGGAATTCACTCATTTTAACAAATAAGACTATCATTCTAGAATGAAATTCGCAAGGGCACCATGAGTGAGCAGAACTCAACCACAAACAAATTATAAACTTGGCTGAGACATGGAGACATGATGTGCTATATATGTCTATCATTTTGATAACCTAGGCTAGACTATTAAAGCCATCTAGCTAGAAAGAACAACTCATTATTTTATTATAACTTACAATACTCTTCCCTAAAATTTGACTTTTACACAAATTAATTTTTGAGGTATAGAAAATTACATGTACCTTCCCTACTTAATCTCTAATTAACAATTAAATCCATTTAGTAAATAAAATATTGAAAATTGATGATACCAGTTAAAACTTTATACGAAAATCTAATTTTATTTTTATTTGATTTTCGAATCAATTGATCAATATTTTTCTAAAAGGGTGTTTTTTAGAAGGTCCAAACCTCAAAGGAGCCATTGTAATTACCCTATAAATTATAATTTTTAAAATATATTTTTTATATTTTTTGGACAACATAGTTGGAAAAAATTATAAAATGTGAATTTTGTATTTTTTAGAAAATATAAGTCTTAATGTTCAATCTTCGAGAAAATTAACTGAAATTTAGTTGGACAATGCCTAATTTATCCACTCAATTCTTTACATATTTTTTCACTTCCTTTCATCAAATTTTATTTATTTCGTTTACTTTTCTTAATTTGAATTTAGATGATTGTTTTTGGAATTTGTCTTTCTTTCAACATTTCTTGAAATTGATGAATAATGAATAAATTAAATTTAAAAAAATTACATTATTTATTTGCATACTTGGGTGTGTTTTAATTTAATATATTAATAATTTTCTTTTAGTTTTCTCTCAAAATTTTAGTTTATTTATTTTTTCCTTCCTAAAGTTTTGTTTGTTTTATTTTATTTTATAAATGATACAAAATATTATTTATTCATTTATATAATTATTTGAATCTTTTATTACTAGTTTTCATTATTAACTAAAAAATAGTTTTACTTATTAGGTGAGAAAATTTTAAAACTTTGTGCTATATATATGTGTGTGTGTGTGTGTGTGTGTTGTTGTGTGTAAGCAGTTTATAATAATTAACTTTTGGTCTTCAATATTAAATTATCAACTTATCTCTTTACATTTTTTCCTTTTCCCTTTCAAGTCTTATTTTTAACCGTTTCGCTCTATATAAATTTGATATATTTGTCTTGTTTACTCTCAAAAATATTTTCTTTTAAAAAAATTTTAAATATAATTTTAATTAATAAATAACTTTATCTTTTTCATAAAATTTCCAAAAATATAATAATGTCATTCTTTATTATAATTAATGTTTGCAAAAGTCCATATAAAGGCAGCTACAGCTCTACATTGGTTAATTCTCTTTCTGTTACCGAAACTGAGAGTAACCTGGGATGTACACGAAATTTACCCCATGTCCTTGTGTCGACTCGTCCGAAAATCCACAGAGAAAAAATCGATCTTCAATGGAAAAACGATTCATGCTCGGATTATCATATCTGGGTCCGACACTGATGTCCAGACAAACAATCATTTGCTCACAATGTATTCGAAACTCGGATGCATCGAATACGCCCGGAAACTTTTCGATAAAATGCTTATAAGAAATTTCGTTACTTGGACAGCACTTATTTCCGCTTATACTCAAATGGGGCTCTCGGTAGCAGCTTTGAATTGCTTCAGGTCGATGGTTATTGACGGTGGGACTACTCCGAATAATTATACTTACGTTGCAGCTATTTCCGCTTGTGCTCAAGTAGGGGCTTTGAGATGTGGAAAAGAGATACATGGCAGAATCTATAGGACGGGAGAAGCTGTTAATTGCTTTGTGAATAATTGTCTGGTTAACTTTTATGGAAAAACTGGGTCGTTGAAGTCGGCTAGGCTTGTCTTTGATACAATACCTGAGGTCAACGCTGTTGGTTGTGTTTCGCTTATGTCTAGCTACATGAAGTGTGGGGAGAATCAGGAAGGGTTGAGAGTTTTCTTGAGGTCATTGAGGATGGGAGTTAAGGTTAATGAGTTTTCTTATGGGACCATATTAGGTGCTTGTGCTGCATTGAATATTTTGAAAGTAGGAATGCAATTGCAGTGCCTGGCTCTCAAGTTCGGTGTTAGGACGGACCAGTTTGTTGTTACCAACTTGGTTAATTTTTACGCAAAATGTGGCAATTTGGAGTTGGCAAGTAGGGCACTGAGAGTGGCAAGCAAACCAAATGTGACAGCTTGGACTGCATTAATTGGAGGTTGTCTCCAGCTAGGTAAACACTTAGAAGCAATTGATCATTTCTATGAGATGATTTCTTTAGGGTTGAAACCAAATGAACAGACATTTGCATCTGTGCTTGGAGCATTTGCCAAGGAAAAGGAAGTCAAAGGTGGGATACAGCTCCATTGTTTGATTATAAAAATGGGATTTGAATCATTTACTTTTGTTTCCAATTCGGTGTTGGATTTTTATGCTAAAATTGATTGCCTTGATGAGTCCTTCAAAACCTTTCGTGGAATGAGTATTTGTGATAATGTTACTTGGAATGCTTTAATAGCAGGATGTGTAAACTTGGGCCATTATGAAGTAGCAATTACAGTAATACAGAACATGTTGTTGGATGGGTTTGATCCCGACATATACACATATTCTTGTCTTTTAAGCATTTGTGGTGACTTACCTGCAACAGAGTGGGGCAAGCAAACTCATTGCAACATCATAAAACCTGGATTAGATTCTAATGTGGTGGTCGGAAGTGCTCTCATTGATATGTATGCCAAGTGTGGACGATTGAATGATGCTCGCAAAGTTTTCAACATTCTTCCTGGTAAGAATATCGTAACATGGAATTCCATGATTACTGGTTATGCCCAACATGGGTTTGGGAGAGAAGCTTTGGAGATCTATGATGCTATGCTGAGGGATGGAGTTAAGCCAAACGACATCACATTTATTGGAGTGTTGTGTTCCTGCAGGCATATAGGAGCTTTGGAGGACGCGTTGCACCATTTTGGTTCAATGACGAAGGACTTTGGAATTACTCCAAGGGCAGATCATTTAGCCTGTATAGTCAGTCTATTTTCCAGCAAAGGCCAAATAAAAGAAGCTTATGATTTCATAACAAGTTTTCCCGGTCCTCCAAATAAAGTAGCTTGGCGGTGCCTTTTATCTGGATGCTTGACTAACAAAAATTTGGAGCTGGCCGCATATGCTGCTGAAAAGATTTTTAGTATTGATCCAAATGATACGTCTGCTCCTATCATGCTGTCTAATATTTATGCTGATTCAAATATGTGGAATGAAGCTTCCCAAGTCAGAAAAATAATGGAAAGGAAGATGCTGAAGAAGGAAACTGGGTATAGCTGGACTTAATAGGGGAACAGTGTACGGATTTTATCTGCGGCAGACAAGATGCGTCAACAAGAAGGTTGAATGAAGTTTGAGCGGACTGATAGTTCAACTGGTTCGTGGTGGATATATATTGCAGATGATTTGGTTTCATTGGGTAGTGGGGAGCTAACCTATCATCTCGGTGACTTTTGCTCCATCCTTACCGGTTGAAATCAATATTCAAAATGGAGTTTGAGTCCTGGAGATGCTACACTTCGTATAATATACATTAGATGTTCATTGCCATGCATGTGAATGCTGGACATTTACCCTTTTTACACGTGCGATATGCAATGGACACTTGATGTACATTACATCCAGTGTGACCTCTCATGGACTAGGGATGAGGCATGGAATACGGGCTGAACAATTGAGATGTGTGCTTGGATCACCACGATTGCTAGATTGTGGATGTGTGCTTCATACAAGTGAAAAAAAATAAAATTCCTAACTTTAGGTGATTTTAAATTTTAATAGTAGAAATTTGACAGGAACTTCTGGTCTCCAAAATTGCTAAATCAAGATCTATAAACCGTCGTAGAAAAATTAAAAGAAGTGTATGTTATATCTAACTCTGATATATATATATATATATATATAATATCTAACTCTTATATATATATAATTTTAATTCTTGCGGATTAACTCTAGGATATTTAGGAAAAATGTTGGAGTGAAAACAAACGAAAAAGATTAAGGTCTAATTGGATAGATATTCTGTTTCAGAGATAAAAATTTTAATTAAAAAATGAGATAAAAATTTTCCTTTAGATATGTTACATGGAGCTGTTGTGTAGCTGTTGTATGTGAGATTGGTTTGCTGTATATGTGTTTCTAATTTTATTTATCAATATATTTTATTTTTTAATTGATACACTATGAACTAAAATTTATCAATTGCTGAAATAAATTTATTCAAATGAAAAATTATATTAATTTAAAATAATTGAATTTATATTGTTAAGTGTTATAATCAAATTATTTAATAATTCATGATGTTTTTTAAACAAATTATTAATATGAACGTATTAGTACTAGATATGTTATAAAAAAAAATTGAATTGACAAAGTTTGTAGCATTTTAGTTGGAGGGGCTTGTGTTTATTAAATAAAATTTTATTTAGTAATTTTGAACTTTCTTTAACTAATACACTTTTTTCAGCGATATATATATATAATATGTTTACTAAGTTTGTAATCATAATAATATTTACTATCACTTTGCCCGGTTACTTGCTTAACATAAAATATTATTCTTTAATATTTATTTATTATTTTATAACAACATTCTTATTACATTGTAGTTTAATTTTAATATTTTATTTATTACTTTATATTGTCATATATTCAGATTATTAATATTTTATTTATTACTTTATATTGTCATATATTCAGATTAATTACCTATGTAATTTCTTTGGTAATTAAAACATTGTCAAAAAATTTTTTTATGTCATTTCATACAATGAATAATGACATGTATTTTTTTTCTAGTATTAAAATAAATAATAGTCAATAAATGATAATAGTATATACACTACTAGAAAATTCAGGATTTGGGATGACTTCTCATTCGTCTCTATTAACGCCGTCGCTAAAATTTGAGTCAGTTTCCAATGAAGCCGTCTTGGATTTGGAATGACTTTATGACCGCTTTGGGATGCTTTTGTATCTATTTCCTTCGTGCAAAACATGAATTGGATGATAACCAAGTAAGCACATAGAATGAAAAACTAATACATATGGTGGAGGAGGCACAATCTGTGTCCTTCTCTAACTCTTGAGGCCATTTCCCTCATTGAATGAAGCTTATGATGCTATTATAGTAGAGGAGGCACATAGAATGAATAATGTTCCACACCAAGCTTGACAATTGCATTACATAGAAGGGATAAGAAGGTTGATATTTTTTGTAATCACCGTAGGAAGAAAGGCCACAATAAAGAAAAATGCTATAAACAAATTGGTTTCTCCCTGAACTTCAAGTTCACCACGTCACTGCAACTGAGTAGGCATAGGTGAAGGTAAGGAACAAACTAGTATCAAGAATAACCAAGAAGAAGTTGTATTGTCTCAAGATCAGCTAAGAAGATTCCTTTCATTGCTTAAGTCACAAGAGTATTGATCAGGTGCATAAAAGTTACAAACTTAGCATGATCTAGTTAGAAACTAACCTCAACATGAACCCCACCAATTATTCTATAATTTTGTAGGTGCCCCTTTCTTAAAATTGTTGGGTTTCAATGGCTTTGAGGTGAAGTTTTTAAATTCAAAAACATAAAATAATAAATTAAAACATACCAAACCTATTCCATTTTCTCCATATAACACGAATTAACTGAATAATGCTAGAACACATATAAAAAATGTACCGTTTGGAATCGTATTCCAATTGAGAGAACTTGTCATCCCTCAAGTCAAGGTTCTCAAACCCTAACTTCTAGTTTCTCCATAAGCTTGGAACATGAAAAAGCATCTCATGCATCTCTACAAACTCCTTTGTAAGGCTCTGAATCAAATTCTTTTTAGGCAATGGGGCTTTAAGATGAGAAAAAGAAGAAAGAGGTTATAGAACTTTTTCTTGATTTGAGGGAATAATTCTAATTTCTTATAATTTGGAACTCTTCATTAGACATAACATACCTCACACGTACAGTTCTTAGCATGCCATTCTAATGAGTGGAAACTATTGCCAATACATCTCATGCGTGGTCCAATATTTTACTTTAGTCCATGGCTTGATGAAACCTCACATGAACAATTCTTGGCAATGCAGTTCCATTTAAGTTACACCCACTACTTGATAACTTGCTAGATTTGTAACCCCTCCTATGACCTTTTTAGTTGTTAAGGTTAAGTCTCCTTTAAATGTTACATCTAAAACCCTAAATGTACCATCACAATGTGATCCCACGAACGTAATGATATTACACTCTAAAACTATGCTTTAAACTTCGAGCTCGGTGGAGGGCTAGGATGTAAAAATTTTACTGTTACAACTTAACATTAAGCAAGGAGGTTTTTGGTCTACGTAGTTTTATATTTCACATTAAGCCAAGTTCTTTCATATATCTTATATGTGCATCACATATAATAAAGCAAGTAAATAATATGAAAGACTAAGGACTTCTTAATCGAATTGGAGTTGACAATTGGATCAAGCAGATGTCCGAGAATTCATACACTATTACAAAGGAGGACAAGAATGGTCTTCTTCTCATCCTCTTGATCTTTATGACTTCCTTCATGGGTCTACCATACCATAAAACTTCGAATGTCACCGGCTCTTGGTCCTCATATGAACATTAACTCTTGATCTTTTCCATATTATGTATACACATGGAATACCATGGAGAAAAAACATCTATTCTATGTAAAATATAAAACTTGGGTTTATGCCCATACAACCCATAAAAATAATCATACATTCATGAAAAACTAATCTAAAATTAAATCCGTTCATCTACAAGTGTCATAAGTTCATAATCCCTCCATAATATCCAATCATGCAATTATACATCACATATATAATTTAATAAGTCTATTTAATGACTTTTCTATGATTTTTGCATTGCATGCCTTATTTCTCCTTTGCAGAAAACTCTTTTCCAAATTTTAAATCTACATTTTGTTATTTTTCAAATATTTTGCATGCACTATGCATATACCACATGCATCACATGGTAGAACATGCTACCTAACACATTGCCATTTGTTCATGGAGCTTGTGTGCATGTCATGCATGTCCTTTGTTTTTCGGGCACTCATCATGTGCCTTTCTCATGATTCAGACTTATGGAAAAGCAATTTTAGTATAAATAAGTATCAAATACATGTTTAATCAATTTTAGATGAGAACTACCATAAATCATATTATTATTATAAAATTCCCATATATATGAGGAAAACGATGGTTCTGATACCACTATTGGTTTTCACTGGTTTTAGGGTGGAATTTTTAAATTCAAAAATATAAAATAATCAAGTAAGCATAGCAGAATAATATACAAAACCCTTTCTATTTTTGCCATATAACAGGCATCAACTGAATAATGCCGAAAATGCATGTAAAGAATATACCTTTTGGAATCGTATTCTAATTAAGCGAAATTGTGCCCAATCTCTAGTTTGTCAACACAATTAGTACATGAACAAGCACCTCCTACATCTCTACAAAATCTTTTGTAAAGTTCTAACTCAAAACTCTTTTGGGTGAGGGGGCTTTAGGACAAGAAAGAGAAGCAAGAAAGTGGCTAGGGAACTTTTTTCTTTCTTTCTTGGGAAGGGTGACGAATTTTGCTAGATTTTTGGCAATAATTTTGATCTATTGTGATTTAGAATCCTTCCAAATCTATTATTTCCATGACATAATATCTTACACTTAATAGGATTCTTATTTTCACGTATAGCACATAGGTCACACATGAAATAAGCACTATGGACTTCTTACCTGGACTTTTCATTATTTTTAGCCATACATTATTTCATTATTAATCTCATTAATAATTAATGCCCATTGGAATTATATCCTTAATTTAAGTAGTGACATCAATCAAATCAAAGGCCCATTATGTTTTAAGTTAATAATCATATTATTAGCAAAATGATGGGGACCAAATAATTCTACTTGTTTCTTGTCCTTTAATTATATTAATCATGACCCTAACTCATATTAAGATAGATTTTGGTCTTTAATATACTAATGACACGATAACTATTATATGCATAAGATTATTATATTATCTCAAGTTTGAGACCCACATGCATTTATCACGTTCATGAAGTAAGACTATGATAACAAAAAGTGAAATCTTTGTGTTTGCTTTGTTCTTTAAGCTAGTGTTTGAATACTCATTTCTCTAATGATATATCAGCACACATGTTCTTAGTATCTCATATTGAATGGCATGACACTCACCGTATAAACACCTAGTATACAAGTCATACTGATTTTTTAATGCCCATTCAGAGAGTTTGTGACTCACGAACATGCTGTAGTAATTGTATACTAAGACAGTCTTATGTCCCTGTTCATAACCTTTTATTATAAATAAGGCTTAAGAACGCAATCACATGGCTGCATGCAAAACTTTATATCACATAAGATTTAATTGCATGAAAGACTGCCATAATGTCGATATAAAAGAAATCAATATTTTATTAATTAATTAAAAGTTTACATATACAACCAATATGTCTCATGATCTATTGACATTAGAGGCCATATCATCATCTAAAACATCCTTCTTCTCTAATGATCTACACCAAACTAATTTGCTTTAGCTGCATCTAGTTGGATTGCTAACACAAGGGCTTTTGACCACATGTGCAACAATCTTAGCCTTTTCCAACCATGTAAACCAGTAAAGAATCCATCTTTAACTTAATAGGTAGAACAAAAAGTCCATTTAGTCACATTGAAACAGTTAGAATTTTAAGTATCTTGATTCTTTATAATGCGTTGTTTGTCCTAGCCTTCAAGTATATAACCTATTGTGTGATAGCAAGCTAACTAAAACACTTAGCTTCTACCTAATCTTTGATTCAACAAATTGCTGCATTTAGTTCCTCTCACCTTGTAGGAAGATTGGCATTGTTGAGCAAAAATAAGGCCTACTCCTACTCGACTAAGAAATGAAACAATCAATGTCAATTAAAGATTAGATGTCAATTAATCCTTGTAATATTTACAAAATGATTCAATTCATCCTATTATAAACATCACTTCTTCTAGTTCCTTTGACAAATGGTGCTATAAATTAGGACACCCTTACATGATGTAGCTCACAACATCCATAGAAAACATGCCTTTTGTAAATGTTTTGCTACAACAATTATGTGAGACTTGCCTAAAACCCATACAAAAAAGGCTACCTTTTAATGTACATGAAAAATCTAGTATAGTTCTTAGCTTATGCATATTATTTGGAGCCTAAATTCAACAATCTCTATTGGTGCATTCTATTTTTTTCTAACCTTGGTTGATGATTATATAAGGTGCTGCTGGAAATACCTTATGAATAATAGACAATGTAGTCATTCGTCCCACATCTTTGCTTTCCCTACCCCTGGCCTATCACCCACCCTAACTTTCCCACAGGTATTGGGGGAAATTTTAAATTTTAAATGAATTTCTTAATTATATTACAATAAAAATACTATTTTTACACTTATAATAATTAATTAATTAGTTTATTGTAGCAAAAAATTAGTCTCAATCTCTGTAATGATTAAAGTGAAGACTTTTATATTCTTGTTTACCAATTTTTTTCTTCATATTTTATGATTCATTATTGTGTGAAAAAAATATTAGGCTTGTGACATGTATATTTCACATTACAATTAAAATGAATATTTATATTCGCAATTAATTCTTTTTATAAGATTTTTTTAATTTTTAGTAGATTTATCAAATTACTAAGTTAGTGAACTAATTTCCAAATTAACCAAACTTAAAACTATATATAAAATTGAATAGCTTAACATTACACACAGCTATTTTGATTTTATAATTTATTTTAGTTAAGTATATATATATTTAGTTTGTAATTTATTTTAATTAAATAATATATATTTATATGTATATAGTAAATATAATTAAATATACTATCTAAATATTGCCGGGAATGGGCAAGGGGATGGGGTAATATAGGTTCCCTCATCCCCTACCCCATTAAAAGTCACACTAGACCCCACCCTAACAACCCTCTCTCTTCCCTTACAAGGCAAGTGCCTATAGTTGTTCACTACATATCTTCTAATGCCAATAATTTATGAGGGATATGCATTTTGGTTGTATATGTATATTTTCTCATGTATTAATAAAATAATATTCTTTTGATATCCATATTATGGCAAGTATTTCATGCATCCAAATTTTGAATGACTATAGTATTGAGTATGTCTATATGATTACATTAAGAAGCCTTATTCGTTAGGGTTTTTAATATGGATACAAAGCTATCTTATTACACAATTAGCAAATTAGTTTGTGAGTTACAAACTCTCTAAAGGCATTAGAGGGTGGGTATGACTCGTATATCTTGTGTTTTACACGGTAAGTATGATGACATTTACTATGAGATATTGCAAAAACATGCGTGTGGATATATTATTAGAGAATAGGTATTCAAACGCTAACTCAAAGAATGAAATAGACACATAGAATTTTCTATTTGCTTCTTCTAATGTCTTGCTTCATGATCATTCCAAGTGCTCATGTGTTTGAGATCTATGTTTTATGTGCATGACGATCAACATGTCGCTAGAGCATTAAGGGCTAATATCTATCTTTACATGAGATAGGGTCATAAGCCAATTGCATCATTGATTGGGTGTGTGTGGAGGCATGTGTGTATTCAATAAGAGTTGTAAGTGAGCTAGGCATTTTTTCTGTGCAATTAATTTTTTATGAGGTAGAAATTTTTAGTGAAGGTAGTGTGTGATAAGTAAAAGAATTTCTAATAGAAGATTAGTTTGATGAAGTAACATTGATTGTTCATATGACTAAGTGAATGAGTGATTAAATTCATAGCTCTCGCTTAGCTAAGAAAAAGCAATATTAAAGGCTTATGTTACATGGTATTTACGATTGGGAGGGTTCATGTTATCTATTCCATAATTTTAATTGGGCTATGATATGAGCTACAGGCTAGCCACTACTCATATCCTTTGAGCTTTGATGGTTGCCAATTAAGAATGAATTTAAAGAGTCATGTGTAAAAAGGTCAAAACATATGACAAGTGATAAATTGATTGGGATGTGTAGCTTGGGAAGTCTAACAGATGACAGAGAGAAACCTTTCTAGTTACCTTTTCCATTCTTTCTCTTGTCCTATATTTACCCAAAGAAATTTAGAGTAAAACCTTTGAAAAGGCATTTTCAAGGTGATGAAGGTGCTTGCCGACATTGCAATCTTGCAAATGACTAGAGGTTAAGTTACTTTATGCATGTTAAGCAACGAAAACAACTTGGGTTTAGTTTGCTTATTTCACCATGTGTTCTTACCATTTTATGTTCTTACATGCTAAACCAACAAACCAAACAGTGGTATCAAAACCACTATTTTTTTTTGTATAACTATGAATTTAATGAATTTCATGTGATTTGTGTTGCGTTTCATGTAAAAATTATTTAAACATATATTTGATACTTTTTATGCATGAAAAATTATTTTGTAAGTGTTTGGAATTGACAAAAGACAATAAATATTGAGTTAAGAAAACATTTTGCTAGATGTCGCAATTGCTATCATGATCATGGCAAAGAGTCTAGTGATTGTGTCATGGGAAGAGGGGTTTATGTAATGCTCACTTCCAAAGGTTGCAATCACGAGTGGCAATCTCTAGATTGTGGGATGGAGTTTCGTGATGGTGAGCAATGCTATAACAGAATGGGGTTTTCTGTTTAAAATGGCTAGTAAGCACCAACGAATGGCTTCCGATCACAAGAACAGTTCTTATGACCACGGATTAGATGTTTAGCATATTTTTTTAATTTTTTAATGTTGAAAAGTGTTTTCGACAAACAAACACAAAGGCATGCAATGCATAATTCATCATAAGGGTTATTAAATGGAACTGTGGAATTATACATGAAATGTATAAATATGTGGATGCATATTATGGATGGATTATGGAGTTAGGATACATTTTTCATAGTTGTATTTCATTTTAGATTCGTTTTTCATTAATGTATAATTATTTTTCATAGGTTGTAAGGGCATAAGCCCAAGTTTTCTATCTTACATAAGTTAGGTTTTTCTTTATGGTATGCCATATGTATTTGTTACATAGAAGACATCAAGAGTTGATATTTGTGTGAAAACCATGTGTTAGTACCACTCACAGTTCCATGAAATGGTGGGCCTCATGCAAGAAATTATGATGAAGACCAAGACAAAAGAAGAGATTCATGATCTCTTATGTAATATAGTATAGGATTTAATGCACGTGTGCATCATCCAATTGTTGATCCTATAAGATCAAGAAGTCAATAATCATTTATTTGTGATACGTGTATAAGATACATGCTAGAATCAAATAATGTGTAAAGTAAAACCTAAATTCATGGACTAAAAACTTCCTCACATCATATCAAGTTGTAACAGCAAACTTGTTTTATTGTGGCCCTCTGTTAAGCTTGAAGTTCTAAGTTTAGTCTTAGTGTGTGTTATTATCACATTTGTGGGATGACATTACAACTACACATTTAAGGCTTTGGGTTCTTAAACGTGACATTCAAAGGATACTTTATCCTAAGAATTGAAAGGGCCATAGGAGAGGTTCAAATCCAGTGAGTTTTCAATCAGTAGGTGAGACTTAAATGGACTTGTGTTGCCAAGAACTATATTTCTAAGGTTCGCTGGACTATGGGCTGAAGGAAAAGATTTGACTGCACCTAAGAAGTTTTTGCAAGAGTTGCCACTTATTGGGCCTAGCATGCCAAGAGCTGCATTTGTGAGGTATGTTTATGTCTAATGAAAACCCTAATTGCCCATTAGAAAAAATTTTCCAATATAATTTCTATTTTCTACTTGATGGAGTGTAGTAAAAAAATGTAGTGTGAGGCTGTTTTGATTTAATGTTCATAATTATGCACTAACACATAATACAACCAAACTAACAAAGTTGTACTTAGTTTCTATAGTTTATTATTTATCTTAAATAATGTACAACCTATTTATATTAATTGAGATCTTAACGTTGGCTGGGACCAAGATAGTCGATTGGTTTCGAAGTGTGAGAGGAGTTCTCATTATTGGAAAAATTGACAAGATCTCAGAAGCTGTCATCTAATTCCATGGGAAAATCATTGTTCTTGAGGAGTCTAGCCTTTCGGTTAGTGAGACTAAGGAGGGTAAGACCTAGAGAAGGAATTCTACTGTTCCTATAGCCAATGCAAGGGGCATAAGATCTAGAGCTCATATTGGTAAAGGAAAGAGTTTCCAATGCTCATGTTGGAAAGTGAATTGTGCCTGATGACTTAATGGCCTAAAAGGTGGCCTTAGAGGTGTGGGACTTCATGTTTGTGACACATCTTGTTCCATTGGTGTATTTTGTAAATTTGGATCTTAAATTCAAGCACATCTTTGCACATTAACACTCATAATTAAGATTTGGTCAAGGGTAGATTACTTGAGAAGTGAGAAGTAGTGATTAAGGTCAATAGTATGGTAAGTGTTGCTACTGTGATTACCACTACTTCAATTAAGTTATCATTCGGTCATGTTTTGAGCTAAGAGATTGTCTCTTGATACCAAATAGGTTAAAGAATGTTGTCTTTGTGCATTTATTGGTAAAGGAAGGTTTAAAATTTTCTTTAGAGACAATAAGTGCCAAATAAATTGTTTGGCACTACTTAATTGGTAAATGGTCTATACCAATTGAATTTAGAGAATAAACTTGTGATGAATGTGGTGACAAACAAACACGCTAGTGATAGCTTAAATCCCAAGAAATATGGTATCTTAGACTAAGATACATTGGGGATACAATAATTAGCAAGTTGAAAAAAGATAAGTTTATTGGCATATTAAGAGAAGAACTGTATCTGACTTGTGAACCTTGCACCCCGAGTAAGATGGATATAAGTGTATTTAATGGACATGTCAAAAGAACCTTACAGGCATTAGAGTTAGTCCACATCAATGTTGTGCGGCCATTTAATGAAATGGAAAGAGGAGGCTTTCACTACTTGATAACCTTTTCTAATGACTATTCTAGGTTTATTTATGTGTACTTAATGAAGTGCAAACCTAAATCCCTTCAAAAGTTCAAAAAATTCAATACACAAGTAGAAAAGCAAACTAGCAAGCATGTGAGCACTATGATTGCATCATGGTGGTGAATATGTGAGTGTCGAGTTTGTTGAGTTCTTCAAGAAAAATGTATTGTATCACAAGTAACACCACCAATAGCTCCTCAACTAAATGATGTAGCTGAGCATTGGAATCGAACTTTGTTGGTCATGATTCGATCCATGATTAGCTTTGTGGATCTTCTCATATCACTATAGGTTCATGTCCTTCTCACAATCACACATATCATGAATAGAATTCCCTCTAAGTCTATTTCTTGAACCTCACTTGAGATGTGAAGTGGGAGGAAACCAAGCCTTAAGCATATAAAGACTTGGGATGTTCGGATTACTTAAAGAAGAGTAGAAAGATAAGGTAGAGGCAAGGGCTAACAGCAGCCATGTTGTTAGATATCCCAAGCATTCCATGGGATATGAGTTCTACTTACTTGAGGACAATAAGATTGTCTTTAGTTATTAAACACACTTTCTTTAGAAAGAGTTCATTGAAAAAAGTGGTATAGTAGAACTGTAGTGCTATAGGAAGTTAAGCACGAGAAATAACGTGGCGAGCCCATAAAATAAACTCCTACTCAAGTACAACCTTCTACGATGCAAACATTGCAATGATCAGGTAGGATCTCTCGAGTACTAGAGAGATTTGGTTTTGTTCTAGAGAAGAGATATGAGTTATCTACTATAGGTGACAATGATTGTGGAAATGATCCTTTTACTCTTAATCAAGCAATGTCGGAAAAGGACTCTACCAAGTGGCTAGAGGCTCTGAAGTCCAAGATGGATTATAGGTGTGCAAACTAAGTATAGACCTCAGGGGATCCATAAATGAAATAGCTCCTGTCATATGCAAGTGGATTTACAAAAGGAAGGTCGGTTCACCTAGTGAGGTAGAAACTTACATGGCCAAGCTTAAGGTGAAGAGATATAATTAAAAGAGGAAATTAACTATGAGAAAACCTTCTCAACTTAGTAATACTCAAACCCATTTAGATTCTCCTTGTAGCAGTTGCTCACTTAGATTATGAGATTTGGTGATAAGCCAAGATTTTATAGCATATTTGTACCCCATTGTGCTTTGTTGTTGCATGTATTTTAAGTTAAAATGGTTATATAATGGGTAAATGCATGTGAAAGTGGTGTTATTGATGATCTAAGAATGTTTGGAAATATAATTGATGATAATTAATGGAAATTGAGCATTAATTGCACTTTGAAGAACTTTGGTTCTATAATGTAGGTCTCGCTTGCAACCATGAAGTGGTGATTTGTGACTGCGGAGAAGGATGTTGCGACTACAGAGAAACTTTTGTAAAAACCACACTTGGGTTCACAGGTGCGAATGGGGTTGTCACAACCATAAAGCTTAAGTTCACAACTGCGAGAGATAGCATGAGATGCAGCAGATCACAATCTTACATCATCTTTTGGGGGCTTTCTTGTCTTTCTACAAATGTGGTACCAACCCTAGTTACACTAGCACATATAAACATGTTCTACACGTCTAAAGGTAGCTTTTAAATTAATTTTTGTTACCAAAGACTTAGAAATCCTAGGAAACCAAATTGAAGAGGTGGAGATAGAGGAATTTACACCAATGTTGAAGAACGACTATTGTTCCATGCAATGCACAGAGCTTAGACTAAGTTTTCTAGGCTTTTTCTATTGTTTTTATGTTTTTTGGAATGATGAATGCTATAGCATTGATTTTTATTGAATTTACAATGAGTAACTAAATTCTTCTCTAGTCTCTTGTGATTGTATTTAGTTGAATATGTATGCATGACTTTATGGTTGATTGTCCTTGCTTTAGTTATTTGAAATTAGTGATTGGAATAATATTTATAGGACTTGATCAACTCTATAATTAAATTGTGGTTGTGTGGGAAATAGTGGGACTAAAACCTATGTGCTAGACATAGAATTGCAAACATTAAGTCTGTCGGAATTGCAAAAGTTAAACTATAAGATTAGTGTGGACAATATATTTTTAGTCATAGAACTTAATAGCTTGACTCAATTTGGCTTGTGAATACTCATTGAAATCTTAAGTTAAAGCTACAAGAGAGTTTGTGAGAATATCTTATAGATTTTAGGATTAACAATTTCCTCATCTCTTTTCTATCTCTGATTTTCTTTTTGGTTTTTTTAGATATAAATTATTGCTTTCGTGGGTTGAATTCATGTTTTTGGATAATCTTATATGCATATGAGCAAAACAGTAGACTATGATTTTAACTTAGAAATTGAACAAACTCTTTATAGACATTGAGGTTTATTCGAGCGTGAGCAAGAACAAGAAACAGAGATAATAGAGCATAACCTACCACAACCACAACCTCAAGAGCAACTTCCACCTCTACCAAATGAGATGGGCACAAGAGATTATGTGCAATGTGATGAATCCTCACATGATAGGCATAGTCAATCATCGGTGAATGCCAACAAGTTTGAGCTTAAGCCTGCACTCATCAATATGGTGTAACTTAACAAATTTGGTAGAGCCCCACACAAGGATTCAAATACACACTTGGCCTCTTTTCTTAAATTATGTGACTGTTAAATTTAATGGAGTTTTAGACAATGTAATAAAAGTTACGGTTTTTCATTTTTCCTTCAAGGACAAAGCTAGATAGTAGTTACAATCCGTAGTTCCTAGGAACATCATCACATGGCAAGACATGGTTAGCAAATTCTTGGCAAAGTGCTTCCCTCTTGTTAAGATGACCTAGTTGAGACTAGCAATTGGGACATTCAAGTAGCTAGAATTTGGAACATTTCCAAAACCGTGGGAGAGGTTTAAAGAATTACTTAGAAAGCACCCACAACATGGCTACTCATTGGAGATATCGGTACAAATGTTTTATTAGAGGATAACTGGTCAATTATGAATTGTTCTTAATGCCACTATAAGAAGAGCCTTAATGTAAGTTTCCCAAAAGACACTTGGACTTTAATAGAGGAGATGACGTTAAATGCTTATCAATGACCATTTGAGAGATCTACAACACTTGGTGTCACCTACACACATAATGTAGATATAGTGACAGCCCTAGTAGCAAAAGTGGAACTCTTGTCCAAGAAGATCAATAACATCTTAGAAAGCAATGCTTCCCCTTTAGTTTTATGATTCAATCGTGTGATAAGTGTGCATGTCCTCATCTAAAACATGAATGTTGAGGAGAAAGGACAAGTTTTGGGCAAAGAAACTAGATAAATTTTGTAGGTAACTAAGGAACACAAAGTAACAATCCTTGTTCAAATACCTACAACCCTGGCCAGCAAAAACATTTGAATTTCTCATGGAGAAAGTAGTAAAACCCACTAGGATCCCAAGCACCTTATTTGCAGAAGGAGAAGAAAGAGAGGTTGGAGGACAATATTAGCAATCTTAAGAAGTCCACCAATGACAAGATAGGAAGCTTGGGATGCAAGATTATATGAATCCTACTAACAATCTCTCGCAAAATCAGTAGTCATCCATCAGAAATCTAGAGGTGCAAGTGGTGTAGCTTGAAAAAGAAATGGCTAATCAATCGTAGGTACACTTCCTAATACTCCCTAACACCACAAAAAAATCCTATTAAACATGTAAAGTGTGTGTAGGTAGTGGAAGATAAGAAGGAAGTGACATAACCCATTGTTGAAGAAGAAGGGAAGAAAGGAGAAAGCATACCACCATTATACAAGCCTAAAATTCGATATCCTTTGAGGCTAGTTCTAGAAAAAGTGAAGGAGTAGGTATGTAAGTTTCTAGGTGATTTTAAAAACTCCATGTTAATGCTTCATTAGTTGTAGAAGTGAATGAATTGCCTGGATATGTGAAGCACTTGCAAGAAGTGGAGAGTAAGAAGAGGAAATTGGAGAACATGGACAGCACCCCAGAGGATCGAAGAACTTTGCCACAAAAACTTGAAGACCTAGAGAGTTTTACTATTCTATGCAACATAGGGTCTTCAATTAATAATGTATTGTGTGATTTAGGTGCCAATGTGAATGTGATGTCTTATTCAACTTTTTAGACACTTGGTATTGAATTAGTGAAACCTACTTAAATGCTGGTAAAGCTTGTAGATAGGTCTATGACAAAGCCACTTAGGTTGATAGATAATGTTTAATTAAAGTGAGTGATTTTATTACGCCTATGGATTTCATTATATTAATATAAAGGGTGAGAAGGAACACTTCCTTATCCTAGGGCATCCATTCCTGGCTACCATCAAAGCAATCATAGACATGAGATAGCTTGACATTCCCTATTAACTTTTCTTATGTATTCTACACCCTCCATAACGTACATGCAAAAGGTAGAGGAAAACATCTCTATGCTGCATGTGGTTGATCATACCATTAATGAGTTTAGTGATGTAGTTTGTACAAAGAAGACATAGTTCAAACCTGTTGTTCAAGTAAGAAGATAAGTGTGGAGGAGACATTTAAAAAAGGCAGAGGAGGAGCTGAGTTTAAGAAGAAAACCAAAAAGAAGAAAGAAGAGAGTAAGGAAAAAAAAGATAGCTACAACTCATGTGGGGTTGTGGATCTCTAAAGTCACAATTAAACCACCCTAATTTATGAGTATTCTGTTGGGCTACAAACATTAAATACAACACTTCGTGGGAGGCAACCCAAGCTATTTTACTACTTTTAGTTGTTCTGTTTTGTGTTTTTGTTTGTTTTGTGGTGTTGCGTAGAAAATTGTCATTTCATTCTAATTTTGGTGTAGTATTGTAGAAGATGAAGGATGCATGGTGCAAGTCCAAGAGGAAAAGGAGAAGGAATTGAGTAGAACCCCATCAGGTTGTATCTTTCTAAGTCACTTATTTTCTTATGGTGGTCATATTTTTATCATAGGTGATAACATAAGTGTGAGGGTGGGCATACGAGTAGGAAAATTTCTATGTGGCAATATTGTGTTTGCATGTGATATGTGTTGCTGGAATTCTATGATGCAAGTTTGTGAGTATATGATGGAATTAATGGCATGAATATACAATGAACTAGTGGCCACTGTACTTAATTGGTGATGAAATCCCCTATAATTTTTTTTGTTTCTTGGTTCTTTAATTAATCTTGAGAATAGCTCTCTAGCCTAGGTGTTGAAAATATGGTTCCTATTATTTGTGCACAATACTCTTTTCCTTTAGTTATTGATGTCAATTTAATGCATTATGTTATAAGTATACAACGGTCGCACATGTAATATAGGGAAGTGGATTATCATACCCATAGGGAGTAAGAATGTTGTCAAATGGTATTGTATTTTAATTAAGTAGATAAATAATGAGTAAAGATAATTAAGAAAGTAATGAAGTAGATTAAATTAAATAGAGTAGAGGTAGGAGTATTATGAATTTAAAAAGATACAAGCAATAACACACAAGAACTTAAATTACCAATTTAATTAATTATCAATTTTAATTTCTTATTTTGGGGATATGTAATTTCTTAAGTCCTTAATATACTTTCCCAAGTTATACCAAGGCTTCAATTGAGAATGGAATTTATGAATTAGTTTTCTTAGCCATTGTGAATGTGGAACTTTCATTCCTGTTATAAGTCTACGATTCATAATCGTAATCAAATTGTTTTACTTGGGGTTTCACTTCCGTTATAACCACAAATTAAATAAAAAGAAGAGGGGTAGAAGAAGAAGAAAAAGGTGAAGAGGAACAAGGATAATAATTGATCACAATAAAATAAGAAAAGACAATGGAAATTCAATTAGTAACAAAAGACCTTCCTTGTTGTTCAAGATTGCAAGTACATCAAGCCCTAAGATAGAAATAATCACAACTTATCTTTTATGCAGAGCTTCCTTATTATTGCAATCCCTCGCTACTTCACCTTGATCTAACTTGAATAAGACATCAAACTTCACTCCGACTCTCAAATTTCACAACTAAGAGAAGAAGGATGATACAATGCAAGACCTGTAGGGATTTTCAATGTTTATTGGATGCCTTTTGCTTGTGGAATAACCCCCTATTTATAGGTTAAAGTCTCGCCGCCCATAACTCCTTCGTTGGTTGATAAATTCCATCATTTCCATCCATTGATCTGGGGGGTAGGTACCAAAAATTTCAACCATTGCCAGTTCCATTGCATAGGCGACAGAACACACAATGCTGGTTGCCCCTTCATTGCCTAGGTGATAGGTAAAATTTATGCCATCACTTAGCGATGGTCAGCAGATTTCTATTGGTTCCTACCTACTCTCTCGCTGGCAATTTACTTAGGCGATGGCTCTTTATTCCAACAATGTCTTGGGCCACAATCTTGTATTTTTGTGGTTTGGTGCCTTTGGTTGAGTTTTATTCCACTTTTGTTCACTTATTTTCATTCTATGCGCATAAGATAGTCAAATCTTTCTTTTTGAAAGAAATTTTAAACATGATAACATAAGTTGGGCCCTAAATTATTCGAAAAGAGTATAGATTTATTTAGGTTATCAATACCCCCACGCTTTATTTCTTGTTAGTCCTTAAGCAAGACAAAAGAATAAATTCATGTAGATATGGCATCTTTCGGATCACAATTATTTCTCAGAATTCTCTCAAGTAACAAATTAGCCTCTAAATGTATGAATATACATTATCACATTAACCTTTATGATTATGATTACGATTATGAACGACTTGCCTGGAACTAATTATTGATGCTTAAGATTATAAGCATCAATACTTTTTTCTTCATTCTCCAAATAATGCTTTAAATGACGTCTGTTGACCTGGAAAGTCTTGTCTCTAGACTAAAAAATGTTAGTAATTTCTAAAGGCCCAGACCATTTAGACCTCAATTTTTCTGGAAACAGTCTCAATTTTGAATTAAATAACAGAACCTTTTGGCCTACCTAAAAATTTTAATTGTGAATAATTTTATTATGTATGCATTTTGTCGTCTTCTTGTATAATTTAGCATTCTCATATGTGTGAAGATAAAATTTTTCAAGGTTATCTAATTGAAATCTTTTAAATGATGTTGCCTTTAAATCTATGTTTAAAAATTTAACAACCTAATAAGCTTTATGCTCAAGTTCAATAGGTAAATAACAAGCCTTACCAAAGACAAGCCGGTACGGAGACATGCCAATTGGAGTTTTGAAGGCAGAGATCTATAGGTCCATAAAGCATCATCCAATTTGGATGCCCAATCTTTATGACTTCGGTTAATTGTGGCCTATAAAATTCTTTTAAATTTTCTATTTGAAACTTCAACTTAGCCACTAGTTTGGGGATGATAAAGGGAAGCTATTTTATGAAAAACATTATATTTTCTTAGAACAACTTCTAACCATTTATTACAAACATGGGATCCTCCATCATTTATTAATGCACAGGGAACACCAAATTTAGAAAAAATATTTTTCCTTAAAAATTTAATAACATGTTTTGTTTCATTTGTTGGCAAAGCAATAGCTTCGACCCATTTTGAAACATAATCAATAGCAACAAGAATATATTTGTTCCCAAAAGAAGGAAAGGGTCCCATAAAATTATTTCCTTAAAAATCAAAAAGTTCAACTCTAAAATATTTGTCAAAGGCATTTCATTTCTTTTAGAAATATTGCCCATCCTTTGACATTTATTACAATTTTTAACATGTTCATATGCATCCTTATATAGCATGGGCCATTGGAAATTTGATTACAATACCTTATTGTAGTTCTGTACCTTCAGGATGTCCTCCACATTTTTTTTGTACGGAAAAAATTTAAGATGGATTCCATTTCCTCCTCTAGGATGTCCCTACGAATTATTTGATCAGCACATAATCTAAAAAGATAAGGTTCATCCCAAAAGTAAGCTTTAATATCACGAAATTTTTTTTTTCATTGCTAATAATTAAAATTAGGAGGAATAATACCACATGATAGTTTGCAAAATCTGCATACCAAGGAGCAGTAGAAACAGAGAAAAAGAAATTCATCAGGAAAGTTCCATTAATTTCTTCCTCATCTTTTTTCCTCTCAATTCTTGACAAATGATCAGCAAGTACATTTTCTATTCCCTTCGTATTTCTTATTTCAATATCAAAATTCTTGTAAAAGTAAAATCCATCTTACAAGCCTAGGCTTATCATCTTTTTTATCAAACAAATATTTTATAGCAGCATGATCCACGTGGATAATAGTTTTGCTTCCAATTAAATATGCTCTGAATTTTTCAAAAGCAAAAACTATTGTTAATAATTCCTTTTCAGTTGTGATGTAATTTATTTGGGCATCATTCAAGGTTTTGCTAGCATAATAAATCACATGGGGTTTTTCTTTTTAAAGTATTAAAAGACAACAAGTACTCATTATTAAAATCAAACAATGTATCTTTTGAAAGCAATTTAGTTAGAGGTTGAGCATTTTTTTGCAAAATCCTTAATGAACCTCCTATAAAATCCAGCATGTCCAAGAAAACTTCTTACCTCTTTCAAATTTTTAGGAGGGTTAAATTACTTATTATCTCCACTTTTGTTTTGCCGATCTCTGTTTCTTTTCTTGAAATTTTGTGGTTAAGTACTATTCCTTCATCTATCATGAAGTGGCATTTTTCCTAATTTTGCATGAAATTGGCCTCCTCGTATCTTTATAAAACCAATGATAAATTATTCAAACAATGCTCAAGAGAATTTTCAAAAACTAACAAAACATCCATGAATATTTTAATAACCTTCTCAACTAAATTAGAGAAAATTGACATTATATATCTTTGGAAAGTCAAGGTCATTGCAAAGCCCAAATGGCGTTCTTCCATAAGCAAAGGTTCTAAAGGGACACGTAAAGATAGCTTTTTCTTGATCCCTTAGAGCAATTGTTATTTGGTGATATCCAGAATACCCATCTAAAAAACAATATAAGAATGCCTAGTAATTTTTTCCAATATTTGATTAACAAAAGGTAAAGGAAGATGATCATAATGAGTGGCGTTATTTAATTTTATATAATCTATGCACATTTGCCATCTTGTTACCTATTTGGAGGATATC
This sequence comes from Avicennia marina, assembly GCA_019155195.1. NCBI lineage: Eukaryota > Viridiplantae > Streptophyta > Magnoliopsida > Lamiales > Acanthaceae > Avicennia > Avicennia marina. Next base: position 6,316,141 of record CM032763.1, read on the forward strand.
AATTCCTCGTTTTCATTTTTTGACACAGTTATGCCTCCTTTTTAGATACCACTTGGACTGGTGATACCCATGCACTATCAGGAATAGGATAAATCATTCCAAAATCTAATAATTTTATCATCTCTTTTTTAACTACTTTTTGCTTATGTGGGTTCAATTTTCTTTGCGGTTGTCCAGTAGGTTTTAAGTTGCCCTCCAAAAAAATTTTATGCATGCAAATTGAAGCACTTTTCCCTTTTAAATTGGCTACTGTCCAACCAATTACCTTAATATGTTTTCTTAAAACTTCTAAAACTTTGTCCTTTTGTTCCTTAATTAATTTAGATGAAATAATTACTAGCAAAGTAGAAGAAGTGCGAAGAAATGCATACCTTAGATGCTTAGGAAATTCTTTTAACTTCACATTTGGTGGGTCTTTAAGTGAAGTTTTAAGTGGAGTTATTAGCTTGAATTCTAAATGTACCACTGGATATTCATTTTTACCTTTGTCTTCCTGATTCTCTTCTTCAATAGCTCTAAGCTCTCCTTCCAACTTCTCATCTATGCTATCATTTCTGCACAAAATAAAAGAAGTATCAAATTCTTCTACAAAGAAACAAGTGTTATCATCATTTCTTTTTGTTAAGTCAAACATATTAAATACTACTTCATTTCCTATTCTTAATATTAATTTTCCTTGTTGCGCATCAATTAAAGCTCTTCATGTTACCAAAAATGGTCTTCCAAGGATAAGAGGTACTTCTTTATCCTTGTCCATATCAAATACTACAAAATCAATAGGAAAAATGAATTTATCAACCTTAATCAGAACATCTTCACTTAAAGCAAGTGTTATTTAATTAGACCTATCAACTAATTGCAGTGACCTTCTAGTAGGTCTCACCTTTCCAAGTCCAAGATTTTTAAACAAAGACAAGGGCATCAAATTAACGCTAGTGCCAAGATCACATAGAGCTCTACTGTATTCAATGTCACCAACATGATAAGGAATTGTAAAGCTTCTAGGATCCTTTAATTTTTTTGAAAGTTTATTTTGAATAATAGCACTGCATTCCTCAATTAACATTATTATTTCTTGATTCTTAATTTTTATTTTCTTAGATAATTTTTTTTTCAAAAATTTTGCATAGCTTGCCATTTATACAAGAGCTTCAGCAAAAGGTATATTAATAGAGCTTTCTGAAAACTTCAAGGAATTGTTTAAAATTCTGCTCATCTTTACTTGTTTTTAACCTTAGGCGATAGGGTACCAGGGATTTGTAGAGCTTTAACTCTTCTTTATTCTTTTTTTTCTTTATCCTTCTCTTGTTCTAATTGTTCTTTAGGATTCTCTACCTATTTACCATTTCTCAAGGTTATTACCTACATTGTTCCTTTGTATTTTACTTCATATTAGTTGGCAACGTACCTTAAGGTCTATTTTCTAAATCTTGAGCCAATTGCCCCACCTATTGTTCTAAGTTTTATAAAGATGCTTGTTGATTTTGAAGAATGTTATCTGTTCCAACCATATATTCAGTATATGATTTAGTGAGGGCACCCATTAAATCTTCTAATGAAGGTTTCTTTTCTTGTGAAGGAGAAGAATTGTTACCTTGTGGGAATGGCACTTTTTGAAATCCCAATGGCCCTAACGGTGATGCACTTTGATTTCTCTAAGAAAAATTTTGATAGTTTTCTCGATCTAAGATTATACGAGTTAGAGAAAAGATTACTTGGAGTTCAATTTTGTTTGTTTACATAATTAACTTGTCCAAGTTGACTTTTTTCAATTTGACATTCATGTGTGAGATGTGATCTTGCGCACATATCACATACCTACGGGATAATTGAAGATAAATTAGTTTGCTTGTTATCAATTTTCTTTGTTAATAAGTAACTTTTGCAACCAAAGAAGTAAAGCATCTAATTCATGCACTCCTACTATTTTTCTTGTACTTCCCCATTTGGATGGTCATTGATAAACATTGTTGGAAATGTTTTGTAATACTTCCCAAGCCTCATCTGTTGATTTGGCCATCAAAGATCCACCACCACCAGCATCTAGAATTGTCCTAGTTTGCACATTTATTTCGATATAAAATAATTGAACTTGCAACCAATCAGGATAACCATGTTGTCTGCATCTTCTAAACAACCCTTTAAATCTTTCCCATGTTTCATATAAAGGTTCTCCATCGAATTACCTAAATGTGCCTATTTCTGTTTTTAATTGTGCAGTTTTTGATGGTGGAAAAAATTTAGTCAAAAATTCATTTGCCATATCATTCCGTGTGGTTATAGTATTGGGTGGTAAACTTTGCAACCATGATCTAGCGCTATTGCTCAAAGAAATCAGAAACACCATTACACTTTACCATATCACAAATTTCCAAAAAAAATAGATAAATGAGTATGTGGGTTTTCAAGTGTTCCTCCACCAAAATTGGTTTTGTTGTACCATATTGATTAGAACATTATTAACATTAATAGAAGGTCTTACCACTCTAGTCATACAATTATTTATTACTAGTTGAATAAAATCCCTTATTGCTCTAAGCTATTGCTATTGTGGAAATTCTTCTTCCATCTCTATTTTTGTTTTGTTTAGTGCCCTTAGTCTTCTCAGACTTCTTTGAATTTCTGGATTAAATGGCACTAATTCTTCACTTTTAGTTCTGCGCATACAATAAAAAAATCAAACAAGAAAGGGAAAAATGAAATACTTAATTAAAACATAGAAAAAACAACACTCATTACTTCTCAACAACGGCGCCAAAAACTTGATGCTAATTTAATGCACTACATTGCAAGTATACAATGGTCATACATGTAATATAGGAAAATGGGTTGTCATATCCATAGGGCGTAATAATGTTATTTAATAGTATTGCATTTTAATTAAGTGGATAAATATTAACTAAAGATAATTAAGGAAGTAATGAAGACAATTAAATTAAATAGAGTAGGAGGAGTATGATGAATTTAATAAGGTAAAAGCAACAACACGCAAGAACTTTAATTATCATTTTAATTAATTGTCATTTTTAATTTCTTATTTTAGGGATATGTAATTTCTTAAGCCCTTAATATACTTTCTCAAGTTATACCAAGGCTTCAATTGAATTAATTCAATGATCTTAGAATTAATTCAATTGAGAACAGAATTTATGAATTACTTTTCTTATCCTGTGTGAATGTGGAACCTTCACTCCCGTTATAAGCCTAAAATTCACAATTGTGATCAAATTGCTGAGAAGAGGAAGAAGGATAGTAATTGATCAGAATAAAATAAGAAAAGACAATAGAAATTAAATTGATAACAAAATTCCTTGCTTGTTATTCAAGATTGCAAGTATATTAGTAGAAGTAATTAAAACTTATCTTGTATCTGGAGCTTCCTCATTATAGCGATCCCTCGCTTCTTCACTTTAATCCAACTCGTGTAAGACATCAAACTTCACTCCAACTCTCAAATTTCACAACTAAGAAACGAAGGATGATACAATTCAAGACCTATAGGGATTCTAGTGTTTTCTGGATGCCTCTTGCTTGTAAAACAGCCCCTTAGGTGTGTTGCTAGTGTTTCTTAAATGCCTCTTACAGTCTCACCACCGACAACTCCTTCACTGGTTGATAAATTCCATCATTTCTATCCATTGGTCTAGGGGTAGGTGGCAAAAATTTCAACCATCGCCTAAAGGATAGAACAAGCGATGCTGGTTGCTCCTTCGTTGCCTAGGCAACAGGAAAAATTTACACCGTCGCTTGAGTGTTGCCTAGGTGACAAGGAGGCAATGGTCGGTAGATTTCTATTGGTTCCTACCTACCCTCTTGCTTGTGGTTTTCTTGGGCGATAGTTTTGGCAATAGTTCTTTATTCTAACAATGTCTTAGGCCACAATCTTGTATTTCCTTAGTCTAGTGCCTTTGGTTAAGTTTTATTCCACTTTTGTTCACTTATTTTCATTCAAAGCATATAAAATAGTCAAATCTTTTTTTTGAAAGAAATTTTAAATAAGATAACATAAATTGAGCCCTAAATTATTCAAATAGAGTATAGATTTATTTAGGTTATCAGTTACAAGACTGTTTGAGATGTTCAATGGTGAAGATAGGACAATTGAATTAGGGACAAAAGTCTTACTAAAGTATTGATGAATTCTCCAGCAAACGAGTGAGATTGACTAGAGGGAGAGAGAGAGAGAACTTGAAGAATCTTATTGGAAAAAAACCAAGAAAGAAAAACTTAAGTAAGCATGAAAAAAATTCTACTCTACTTGTTGAAGCAACTTAGTAATTGAGATTGCGTAGAGATCCTTATTCATTCTCGCATAAAATGATTTCTCAATTATGAGTATGCAAAACATCTTAAGTTAGTTGTGAATTGAGTAACGAGGGTGTGTGATGACTCTTGTTCACCTTTGCATAAATAAGCTCACAACAACTTTAGAAAGATTATGAAGCTCACAAAATGATAAGAAAAGTAAGAGGAAGAAAAATAATTTAGTTCCACACTAAAGTCCTCTTAATGACTATTGTTGTTGGTTGAGCTTGTTCAAAGGAAAATAAGCTAATGCTTATAGTGAACTATCCTTTGTTCCATTGTCTTTGAATTGTTATAGAGTCATCAAGTGGTTAAAGTAATTGAGGGTAAAAGGGTGGCATACACACATGGGAATTCTTGTTAGAAACACTTTGGTCTTGAGTGCTGTGATTTCAAATGATTGTGAACTATGTGACACCTGAATATCTTGATTTTAAATTAGGAAGGGTAGCTAAATGCATTGTTTTCATGATTTCATGAATAAACTATTTACTTAGAAAAGAGAGTGTTTTCTTGAGGACAAGTAAATGAGTATGTGAGGGGATATAAGGAGTCACAATTTTGTAGCATATTTGTACCCCCATTGTACTCAATTGTTGCATGTAATTTAAGTTAAAATGGTTATATAATGAGTAAATGCATGTAAAAGTAGTACTCTTGATGATTTGAGAATGTTTGAAAGTAAAATTGATGATAAGGAATTGGAATTGAGCATTAATTGCACTTAGAAGAATTTAGTTATTTAATGCATGTCTCGCAATTATGAGTGGTAATTTGTGACTGTAGAAATAGGTGTTGTAACTACAGAAGTCAAGCACGATGCTTACTACAATTTCTGCAGATGAAGCTCAGAATCGCGAGAAGGATGATCATGGTCATGGAGGCCATGCTTGCGTGTGTAGATTGGGGTGTGGTGCATACTAGAAGATGGATAACTTTATAATGAGTTACTAATTTCTTCTCTAGTCTCTTGCGATTGTGTTCGGTTAAATATGTATGCATAACTTTATGGTTGATTGTCATTGCTTTAGTTATTTGCAATTGGTGATTGGAATAGTAATTATATAACTTGATCAACCTTATAATTAAATTGTTGCTATGTGGAGAATAATAGGAGTTAAACTTGCGCAGTTGACATACAATTTAAAACATTGATTTTGTGGGAACATTAGGAGCGAAATCATAGGATTATGTAGACAATACATTGTTAATCATAAAAACTAATAACTTAACTGCATTTAGCCTAGAAATAGCCACTAAAATTTTAAGTTAAAGTTATAGGAGAGTACAGGAGAATATCTTATAGATTTTAGGATTAAAAATCCATAACAAGGCAATTAAATAAATTGGCACTTATTGGAAACCAACACATCACATGGGGCTAGGTTCTTTAACTCTTAGGACTTCATCACTCAATTTCGTTACTTTGCCTTTCAAAGTGTTTGTTTTAGTTATCTAATTCAAGTTTCACTAAATTCTGATGGCCTAACTAATAGAAACTTGGATTAATTGATAGACACACAATCCCTCCTTGTAGACATGACACCTGTACTTACTACAGTATTGGTTTCCTATATACTGATTTTTGGTGTGGTGACAACCCTCGTCATTTGGTAGATAGATGTAAAAATCGCTTTTTAACAGGTTTCTTGAAGAAGTCTTTTATGTGGTGCAATTGTGAAGTTTTAATGTTGAAGAGGAATCTTATAAAGTATGCAAGCTTAACAGGTCCATTTATGGCCTTAATCATGCATCAAGAAGTTTGAATCTTTATTTTGATGGTGTAGTCAATCCCAAGCCTTGTACATTAAAGATATGAAAGAGGCTTAGCATGGAAGCTTCTAAGAGAGGATTACTACCATTTAGGCCCGACTTCCATCTCTCAAAATCTATGTACCCAAAGAAAGATGATGAAAGGAGAAGCATAGAAGCAATTCCATACACCATGGCCATTAAAAGCTTGAAGTATGTAATGCTATGTACAAGACTAGATGTTGCCTATGTCTTATGTGTTACAAGTAGGTTTTAGTACAATCTTGACAGAGAGTATTGGAATGTTGTCTAGTGTATCCTTAATTATTTGAGAACTAAGGATATAGTACTTCTGTATAAAGATGGGATTTAAAAGTGGATAGATATTTTGATTTTTACTTTTAATCAAATATGGATGATAGAAAGAGTTTATCTCTAGGTTAATCTTAACTCTTAATGGTGGAGTAGTAAGTAAGAAGAATTCCAAACAAAGTTCCGTTGCAGCTCCACCACTGAGGCCAAGTACATCCAGGCATGTGACACTACAAAGGAAGTTGTATAGAAAATGAAGTTCATAATAGAAATTCTTGTAGTTCCAGATACGGATTGACCATTGACACTTTAGTATGACAACAATGGCACAATTGCACAAGGAAAGAAACTAGGGTCTCATCTAAAATTCAAATATATAGAGAGGTGTTATCATATTATTTAAGAGATCACTGTTAGAAGTGATGTAGCCATGCAAAAAATAGTTTTAGTAAACAATGTGGTTGACCTAGTTACCAAGCTAATAACACAAGCGTAGTTCAATTGTCATTTTAAGAAGATAAGTATTAGATGCCATAGCGATTGGCACTAGGATTATTGGCCTTAAAATGCAAGTAGGAGACTCTTGATGATATGCCCTCTAACATGATAACATGATAATTTATAATATATTTGTATCGATTTTGTGCTTAAATTATGCATGCTTGTGAATTAAAATAGAGAAAAAATTGTTATCATGTATGAATTATATTATTAAACATGATGATTTTGATGTGAAAAAGTATAGATATGAGGTTAATTATTAATTTTGGATATTTTCTACACTTTAAATACAATTTCACGGATGAGAGCTAGCGTCTTCGTCGTGAAAAGAAGAGCTTAGACTGCACAAAGTGTAAATGCAATTGCGATACTTTCTAGAATTTTTGCAATTATTGGTTGCAGTCATAGAGGTAAAGCTTTCGGGAGTGAGAAGGCTTGTTGCAATAGCAGAAGGGAGAGCAAAGAACACTAGCATTCTTGTAGGTGAGAGTCACAATCACAACACAGTAGTTGGCACTTGTGAGATAGGTCGGCATGAATATGGAGTTTAGGAAGTAGAGTTTATGCAAACACACGCCCAAGTTCACGAGAGATGATAAATGTGTCAGAATTGTGGATCTAAGTTTTACGATCATAATAGCCACTATGATAGAACACCAGTCCACAATCCTACATGAGTTTTTGATGGTTTTTTCATCTTTTCTCACTTGTACACAAACCTTAGACCATATGCACACACACACACACACACACATGTTCTTAATGTCTTGGAGATTATCTTAGACTTAGTTTGACTTTTCTAAACACTAAGAAATATAGGAACTCAAGATTGAAAGGTTGGAGAAGGAGGAATTTACACTAAGATTATGTTTGGTTTAAGGAAATGAGTGTGGAAAAGAAAATGATAGAGAATGGAAAAGAAAATGAAAGAAATTCAATACTTATAGATTGTTTGGTTGAAAAGGATTTCAATGAGGAACAAAAAATTTAGAAAAAAATAAAATAAAATCAATAAAAACTTAGAATTGAAATTTTTTTATAATTTGAGAAAAAATAATGAAGAAATTGATAAAAGAAATAGAGTTGATAAAGTTTTGAAGGAGAAGCAAGAGTTATAATAATTTTTCTCCCATTTTCCTCACCTTTTTGTAAGGACAATGAATTTTTTCTTTTTAAACAATAATTTCCTTCTATTTTTCTTTTCTATAGGACTTTCCTTATAAACCAAACAATCGAAAGCATTTTCCTTGACATTGTCTTTTCTTTTCCTTTATGAATTCCAAGAACTAAACATAAAAATAAGAGTTAAGAAGCATTCATTCCCCCACGCAACACCGAACATATAGACTAAATTTTTCTAAACTTTTTCTAATGCCATGATTGTTTGTTTGGATGATGAAAAGTTTAGAATTGGATTTGGCTAAATTTAATATGAGTTTCTAAATTCCTTCTAATCACTTGTGTTCGTGTTTGGTGACTGGTATATGTGTAAGTCATGATTAATTGTCTTTGCGTGGTTGATTTATAATTGTTGCTTCAGGTAGTAATTAGGAGATCCACTAATTAATCTTTAGTTGTGCAAGGAATAATGGAAGTAAAAATTGCATGCTAGATATACAATTTGCAAAATTAATTTTGTGAGAATAATGGGAGTGAAATCACAAGACTAGTGTGTGGTAATATTGTTAATCACAACAGTTGAATACTTGATTTGATTTGCCTGGAAACATCAGTGAGAATTTTGAGTTAAAGCTATAGAAGAGTTTGGAAGAATATCTTGTGGACTTTAGGATTAACATTTTGTAACTAGTGTAATTCAATTGATAATTAATGCCACTAGCATGTACAGGAAACCAACACAATACAAGTGGCTAGATGTTTCAACTATTGGTGTTTCATTTGTTGATTTTGTTTTGCTATTTTCTTAGTGCGCATTTTCTTTACTTAATGTTATCTTCATCCCATTCATGCAACTAAACTAATAAAATCTTAGTTAAATCAATAGACACTTCACCCCTCCTCTTGGCAATGATACTTATACTTACCACATTACTATTCTCATTGTAAATTTAATTTTAGTGTGGTAATGACCCATGTCAAATTTTGGCGTTGTTGCTGAAAAGGGCAATGAGTGCTATTGAACATTCTGAGGGATTGCCAGGTTAGGCCATTTAGCTTTCTTTTTTGTTGTTTTTGAAATTCCTCCCTTTATTCCTTATCACTGGTTTTCTTTTGCTTCCCTAGATACTGAATCACCTTGTAATAGGTTGAATTCTTGCTTGTAGAGAAATTCTATGCACAAAAGTAAGAGTATTGCTTTAGATTTCGATCCTAAGATTGAACGCACCCACCACCACCACAATCATAGGAATTATCACCTCCACTAAATTAGTGGGCCATTAGAATATATCTGGCATTGTGAGGCCACCGATGAGTGCCAATAACTTAGAGTTGAAACTTGCACTAATTAATATAGTGTAGTATAACCAATTTTGTGGAGTCCTACACAAGGACACCAATACACATCTTCCTTTTTCTTGAACTTTGTGACTTTGTAAAATTTAATGGGGTCTCTAACAATGCTATTAAATTGAGACAGTTTCCTTTTTTTCTTAGGAATCAAACAAGACAATGATTGTAATCTTTATGACCTAGGAGCATTGCCACTTGGTAGGATATAGTAAACAAATTCCTTGCTAAATACTTCCTTCTTACCAAAACTGTGTAATTAAGGCTTAAAATAAGGACCTTCAAGCAGCTTGACTCAGAGATTGTGCTGGAGGTGTAGGAGCACTTCAATGATCTACTTAAGAAATGTTCACAACATGGTTACTCACTGCGGATGCAAGTATAAACTTTTTATAGTGAAAATTTTGAATAATTACATACTGTCTTAGACGCAATTGTAGAGGGAACTCTCATGAATAAACTACTAGAAGATGGTTGGGATTTGATAGAAGAGATGCCATTTAAAGCTTACAAATGACCATCCGAGAGGTCCACTTCATGTGGGGCCACCAGCAAGCGTATAGTAAACACAGTGTTAGCACTTGTGGCAAAAGTGGATCTTTCGTTTGAGAAATAAACAGTGTTTTAGTAAGCAATACATACGCTTCCCTAAATATGCGTGTAGGGCCTTCCCCTACACACGAGTGTCGAGGTGGAGGGATAAGCAATTGGCTAAAGGAGCTAGTGAATTTTGTTGGTAAATTATGACTACAAGGTAAAAATCCTTATTTAAGTAGGCTGGATGGAATCACCCAAACTTGTCTTGGAGAAATTGATAAAACTCACTAGGCTTTCAAGCACCTTACCCATCATAAGAGAAAAAGTAGTCATTGGAAGAAATTGTGGGTAATCTTGCAAAGTCCACAAATGAGATAATAGGTAACTTAGCAAAGACTATGCAAGATTACATGAATAGGACTAACTCTCTCTTGTAGAATCAACAATCATCCATCCTAAACTTTAAGGTGCAAGTAGGGCAATTAGCAAAGGAGATGGCCGATAGACCTTCAGTTACACTATTGAGTACAACTAAAACTAATCCAATTGAAAAAGCAAATTGTGTGCAAGTAGTGCAGGACAAGGAAGGGTCGATCACTGATGATCAAAAAGAAGAGAAGAAATCAAGTCTACTACCGTACAAACTAAAGATACCCTACCTTTGGAGGCTTATACTGGCAAAGATAAAGGATTAGGTAAGCAAATTTCTTCATGATTTTGAAAGATTGAATGTAAATGTTCCTTTAGTGGTAGAAATTAAAAATAACTCTAGTATGGTTAAGTACCTAAAATAAGTGGGAAGTAGGAAAAGGAAACTTGGAGATTAGGAAGGCAACCTAGATGATAAGAATGTGTTACCACTAAAGCTAAAGGACGTAGGGAGTTTTGGCATCTCTTACATTATAGAAAGCACCTCGTTTAATAATGTTTTATGTGATTTAGGTGCTAGTATAAATGTGATGTCCTTTTTCACTTTTCAAGCACTTGGTAAGGAATTTGTGAAGCCCACACACATGAAGATAAAGTTAGTTGATAGAACGGTGATAAGACCACTTAGGTTTGTTGAGCATGTCTAGATGTAGGTGAGTGATTTTGTTGTTCCTATGGATTTTATTGTTTTAGACATGGAGGATGAAAAAGTGCAAAGTATTATCCTTTGGTGCCCATTCTTGGCCACTACTAAGGTTATAATAGACATGGAACAAGGTACTTTGACATTACATGTTGGAGTAAAAAAAGGGGTTATTTTTTAAGTACTTAACACCCACATTTCACTCAAACACAAAAGAAGAAAGAAGATGTATTAATGTGGCTTGAGCTTAATAATGTTACTAACAAGTCTAGTGATGAAGCAATGGCAAAGAAAGGTGAAGTGCAAGTGCAAGATGGAGGGCCACAGACAAGTGTGGTGAAAGAGCTGAATGAATTGCAATGGTAAGTGGACAAAGAAGATGATTGCTTGCACAAGAGAGCAAGAAAAAGAAAGGAGAGAATGAGGAAAAAGAAAGAGGGAATTGGAGCTCATAGGGGGTTGTGAATTCCTAAAGTCACAATTAAATCACCTCAAAAGCCAAGTATCATGTTAGGTAGCAAACAATAAATACAGTTCTTCTTAGGTGGCAACCCAAACTTTGTTTCATTGCTTTCAGTCATTTGCTTAGGTTTTGAATTTGATTTGTCTTTGGTGTTTGGATGTCATCTATATTTTCGTCTTGGTGTAGGATTTTTTCAAGGATGGAGGAGGCAAGTGTACATGTAGATGCCAAGGAAGAAAAAGGGCATTGTCCCTATCAAGTTGTCTTGTTCATTATTGCCTTGGCTTACTTATGATAATGTGACTAATATGGGTAGCAAGACTAATTGTGAGAGTGGGTAAAAGTAGAGGAAATTTTGAGTGGAAAAAGTGTAGTTGCATGTGAGAGTTGTCGCTAAAAATTTATGCATGCAAACATGTATGGTTTACATGGCTAATTGGTAACATGAGTTTCCAATGCACTTGTGGCCATTGTACTTAATTTATGATGAATGCCTTACAAGGAATTTGGTGTTGCTTAGTTCTTTAATTGTTTTTAAGATTAGCAAGTTAGGCCTAGTGTTGAAGATATGGTTCCTACTTTATTAAGCACACACTCTTCACTTTTGGTTACTAAATTGCTTGGGAAGTTCTATGTGAGGAGAGGATAATTAAATTGTGGACGTAAATCTTGCCTTAAGTCCTGATGAATTCTCTGGGAAATGTGCAAACTTAATTGAGAAAAGAAAAAAAAAGAGTGAGGACTTCAAAAAATAGTAAATGAAAAATCTTGAAGAAGAAGAAATGTGTGAGCATGAGAAAAATTAGTTCTGTTATGCTAATTGGAGCAATTAACTGGATTGTGCAAAGACCCCTATTCTTTCTCATATCAGAAGATTGTCCAATTATGAGTATGCAGAGCATCGTAAATTGTGAATGGAGTAACCCAGGGTGCGTGGTGATTCTTGTTCACCTTCGCATAAAAAGACTCCTAATGGCTTAAAAACTGATTTAAAGCTCACAAGATTAGATAAAAAATAAATGCACGAGAGAAAAAATTTTTGTTAGCCCACATGAGTCCTTTGGTTAGAAAAATATGTTGAACTTATTTTAAAGAGAGTGAGTTGATCTTAAAATGAGTCGTCCTAGATTTAATTGTCTTTAAATTGCTATAGGAACATCAAATGGTTAAAGTAGTTGAGAGTTAAAGAGTACCACACACACACTAAAGTTATGTCATAGATATTGGGTTGAGAGTCCTATGATTTGGAATAATTTTGGACTAAGTGATGGTTGAACATATATGACTTCTGAAATTAAAAAGAATGGCCAAGTTTAGGATATTTTACATTAATAAATTAATTGGAAGAAAAAGTGTTTGCTTGAGGACAAGCAAATGAGTAAGTGTGGCGGTGTAACAACATGAGAATTTACAATATATTTGTACCTCTTATGCGCTTAAATTATGCATGCATGTGAATTACAATAGAGAGAAAATGTTTTCAAGTATGAATAATGTTAAACATGATGATTTTGATGCAAAAAAGTGTAGATATGGGGTTAGTTATTAATTTTCGGCTTTTCTACACTTAAAATACAATTTCATAATTGTGGGCTAACGTTATAGCCATGAAAGAAAGAGCCAAGGCCAAGAAAGGTGGAAATGCAACCATGAGAGCAAAATCGTGGCACTTTCTAGAATTTTCGCAATTGTTGGTTGTAATCATTGTAGTTGGTAACTGCAAGACTGTAGCATGGCAATTGGTGACTGTAAGATAAGCTGGCATGAATGCGGAGTCTAGGAAGTAGAGTGTATGTAAACTTGTGCCTAGGTTCGTGAGACTGGATGAAGGTGTTGTGATCGTGGATCTAAGTTTCATAGCCATGAGAGATGCTACGATAGAACACTAGTCCACAATCCTACATAAGTTTTTGAGGGCTTTTTCGTCTTTTCTCATTTGTACACAAACCTTGGACCACGTGCATATATACATGTTCTCCACATCTTAGAGATTATCTTAATTTTAGTTCTGCTTTTCTAAATACTTAGAAACATAGGAACTTAACTCTGAAATGCTGGAGATGGAGGAATCCACAACAAGAGTTGAAGAGTGTTCATTCTCCCATGCAACATAAAACATATAGATTAAGTTTTTCTAAACTTAGTCTATTGTTTTCATGATTGTTTGATGATAAACAATTTAGAATCTGGTCTAACAGAATTTAATATGAGTTTTTAAATTCCTTTCTATTCACTTGTGTTTATGTTTGATGAATGTTGTATGTGTAAGTTGTGATTAATTATCTTTGCATGATTTATTTGCAATTTTTGCTTTAGATAGTAATTAGTGGATCCGCTAATTAATTTGTAATTGTGTGAGAAATAATAAAAGTGAAACTTGTATGCTAGGCATACAATTTGCAAACATCAATTCAGTGAGAATGACAAGAGTGAAATCATAGAGTAAGTGTCGGGTAATATTGTTAATCGCAGCACTTGAATACTTGGCTTAATTTAGCTTAGGAAAACCCACGAGAATCATAAGTCAAAACTATAGAAAAGTTTTAAAGAATATAGACTTTAGGATTAATAATCCATAACCAGTACAATTAAATTGATAATTAACGTCATTGGTATACATGGGAAACCAACATAACACAAGTGAGTAGACATTTCAACCAATGGTACTTCATCCTTTGGTTTTATGTTGCTATTTTTTGAGTGTACATTTTCTTTACTTACTTTTATCTTCATCCCTTTCGTGTGACCCAACTAATAAAATCTTTGTTTAACTAATAGACACTTCACCCCTCCTCGTGGAAATAATACTTGTACTCACCATGCTACTGCTCTTATTATAAATTTAATTTTAGTGTAGTAACATCCCACATCATGTCACTAATAGTTGACGAGGGATACTAGAGCGATATTGGTTGTAGATTTAGATTTTCTAGTATATTAATAAAATATTTATTTCTCTTGTATCTATATTTTTGGTCAATATTTCATGCATGTAAATCTTGAATGGCATAAAGTGTTACATGTGCCATGCAATGCATTAAGAAACTTTATTCACAAGGAGTTATGAATATGCACATAAGGCTGTGTCTTAGAACACAATCATCAAAACCAGCTTGCGAGTCATAGACTCTCTAAAGGGTATTTGAGGATCAGCACAACTCTCACACCTTGTGTTTGTATGAAGAGCATCATGTCATTCTTTATGAGACATTGAGATTGCAAGTATATGGATGCATCATTAAAGATGAGTATCCAATCATTGACCCAAAGAATAAAGCAAACACATGGAACTCACTCTTTATTGTTAATATCTTGCCTCGTGGGCCTTAAACCAAAGATAACATGAATATCTTATGTGCATGACAATCAACTTGTCATTAGAGTATTGAGGGTTAATATCTATCTTAGTATGAGATAGGGTAAGGTCATAAGTCCAATAAGTTGTTGCTCGGATGAGATGGAGGCATGTGTGTGTAAGCGACTTTTGTCCTTGTGAGTAAGGAATTTTCCCTACATAATTAATGTTTTATAAGACAGAAATCCGTTGTCAAGGTAGTGTGTGATTGGAAATGAGTTTCTAATAGAATCATTAGTCTCATGAAACAATATTGATTGGCAATATGACCGAGTTTGTGAGTTTAATTAAATCCATGGATCTCTCTCAGTTGGGATAAAGCAAGCCAAAAGGGCCTATACTACATAGTAGTCGCAATTGGGAGGGTTCTTGTGATCCACTCATTTTGTCTTAATTAGGTTGCGATATAGGCCATAGGCTAGGCTTTACCCATATCTTTTGAGTTATGCTTATTACTAATTAAGAATAAACCTATGATAACATATGAAATTATAGCTTATTTGTAACCTAGTTATGCTTAAATTATGTATGCATGTGAGTTAAAATAGAAAAATATGTTATCAAGCATGAGTTAGATTAAACATAATGATTTTGATGTGAAAAGGCATAGATGTGGAGTTAATTATTAATTTTGGATATTTCCTATACTTAAAATATAAGTTGTTGTCTGTACGTTAGTGTCACAACCCTGAAAGGAAGAGTCACAACTGTAAAAGGTGGAAATGCAACCATGAAGCATTTTGAAATTTTTGCAATTGTTGGTTGCAATCGCCAGAAGGAGGCTCATGGTTGCGAGGAGGTTTGTTGTGGTGGTAGAACAAGCAAGTGAGGCAATAGGAATTTTTGCAATTGAGAGGCAAGACTGTGGATAGTAGTTTGCAACCAAGAGATGGTCCGACACAAGTGAGAGAATGAGAACCAAAATTATGTAACTGCCATGCCTAGGTTTGTAGACACAAAAGAAGACTGCACGACCACAGATTTGTAGGAGAAATTTGTACAACTGCAATTATAATTTCAATTGAATGAATTTTTATGGGTTGTATTCTCTAACTTAATCCCCTGATTCTCTTTTCAATTTGACATACTAGAATATTCTTGTAATTTGTGAAGCGTTTATGAATTTGATCTTCTTTGAAGTTCACTGGGCCTTCGGGAAAAGTTAATTTCTTATTTTGATGCCACAGTTCTGCATGAAATGCTAAGGTTTAAGGAACTCATTAAAGAATATTTTGAATGTCGCAAGAACGCCTTGAATGTTATTTGAAGAACGCAGCTAGAACTGAAAGAGTTTCTAAACTTAAATCTTCTTTGATGTTGCCTAGAGCTCCAAATAATATTAATCCACTAGTTTAACACCTCAACTATGGATCAAATGTTGAAATTTGGTGGATCTCTGTAAAGAATGCCTTGAGTGTTGCAAGAATAGCTTGGAACTTGTGGAGAGAATTTGAATTTCTTCCAAGATTGCTTTTTGCTTGATGTGTGACTTCGTGTATCCCTTGATTTGTAGAAGCCACTTCAATTTATAGGGGTTGAGAAGGTATGGTTGCTATAAATGGTTGATAACTTGGCAACATTTGATTAGTTGAGAATATTTGATTTGGCATCATTTCTTTTAGTTGAATGATTGCAAATTAATTGTCAAATCAATAACCATGTCTTGACTAAGATTAACATTCCAACATCATTTCCTATCAATAGTATGCCATTCACATACAATAATACAAGGAATGTTAATACACTCCTACTAACTTTCTTATAAATGTAGGGCTCATCTTCATTCTTGATAAAGTTTAACAATTTGACTACAACATCAAAATGAAGATTTCAACTTCTTGATGCTAGCTTAAGGCAATAAATGGATGTCTTAAGCTTGCATACTTATTTAAAATTGTGTGGCTCCACTATTATAGTTAAATCTAAGTGAGTCGGTATTGCAAGCATAAATGGACCTCTTAAGGCCTAGCTTCCTTCTTTGCTACATCTTATGTGGGGTGGAGGGAGCGGACTTAAATGGCGTCGTATTCAAAATTTATGTTGCAGTAAATAGGGCATACCCTCAAAGGGATATCAGCAAATTAGTGAAGCTCATCATAGATCGAACGTTGTCTAGTAGCTTTCAATTCCTACATTTAGCTACGCAATTTAGCTAAGAAGTTGTCAGTAGTGGTGGTTGTGACACGATGCCATTCTCCTTGAGGAACTCAGCAAACACCACAGTTATAAACTAGTCCCCGCAATTTGATCACAGTGCTGTGATATGCTTACTAGTTTGCTTCTTTACTTGTGCTCTAAATTCCCTGAACTTTTCAAAGGATTCATGTTTGTAATTCATCAAGTACACATATTTATATCACAAATAATCATTGGTGAAGGTTACAAAGTAGAGAAATCCTTCCCTTGACATTTTATTAAATAGTCTACAAACAACAATGTGGACTAGCTTGAACACCTGAATAGCCCTTTCGACTTGTCTATCAAATGAATTTCTAGCCATCTTGTTTAGGATGTAAGGTTCATAACTTGGATAGAGTTGCTCCCTTCATGGCCAATAAGCCCGTCTTTCTCCAACTTACTAGTCCTTGTGTCTTGAGCATGGTTGAGACTCAGGTGCCATGAATATTTGGGATTTAAACCATCCCTTTGACGTTTATTTGAAATGGTATTCATATTTGGTTTGTCATCCAAATTCAAGTAGTATAGGCCACTTACCAATGTGGTAGTGCGAACTAATTTATTACGATAATAAATTTGACACCTATTGTACCTAAAAGAGAATTCATAACCTTTTTTTCACTAATAGAGAAATAGAGATAATATTCTTTAGTCATTTAGTAACAAGAGATAATCTATGAGGCTTAAAACATGACTAAATGACAACCTGACCAAAGTAGTGCCAATTACAGTGGCTATGACAATTGCCCTAGTACCGACACTAGTTAGCTGTTCTTACTTCTCAAGTAATCTACTCTTGTCTAAATCTTGATTCAAAGTGCTAATGTGAGAAAAAGCACCCGAATCCCAGATCTAAGATGTAGAGTATACATTGATCGAACAATATGTTTCATAAACAAAGACTTCCATGCCTCCAACACCATCCCCATGGCCATTAAGGTACCTAGCGCAATTCCTCCTCTAATGCCCCTCCTTCTTACTTTAGAAACTTTTTACTCTGCCAACATGGGCAGTAGATTTCATGCCCCCTCCCACTTGATGTTGACATCTTAAGACGAGATCCACTTAAGTTGTCACCTAAACCCATCATAAGAATAAGAGCCTGCATGTTCAAGACTGCCTTTGCCTATTGATGCTTAATCGGAGGTTTGATGATCATTCATATATATTGGAAGGGTCCAAGGATGGGTTGTGGCACCAACTTTTGACTTAGGGAGCTAAAGAAATGTTAAGGAACTCTACAAGCATGATTCAGACTAGCCCAGATCAAGCTAGGCCTTCTGAATCGACATTGGAGAGTCCATGATCGAGCTCAGAGGGGTGTGATAGTTTTCCAAAAGATGAGCTCTCTGTGATTTCGATTAGCCAAGGACACAACCAATCACAAGGAGCTGCGATAATTTGCCGAAAGAAGAGTTCTTTGTATTTATGATCACCTAGAGATGCAATCGATCATGGGAGCCGCAATCATAAGGACAGAATGCATGAAGGCCACACACTCAATCCAACATAGTAAGTGCTCGACTGCACAGCAAGCGGGAAGTTTCATTTTGACCCATTTTTGAAATTTAACCATTTGAAGCCATTTTTTAAGGATATTTTTATCATTTCACTCTCCCCCAACTAGTTTTAGCTTGTACTCCCCTTATATACATTCATTGCTACCTTGTAACATAACTAAGATCATTCAATACAAGTTTGTTCTCTCTTATTCCATTAATTGTCCTTTTGTGAGTGTGTGAGTAAATTCAACACTTTTAAGCTCCAGTCAAACTATGTATATTCAGGTGTATTCTTTTGTGGACAACATTTGTTGTTGTGGTGTTTGCTCTTCCAATTGCATAATTTTGATTTGTCGCAAAGGTTTACCTCATGTAAGGTACATTCTTGCTTGGTCAAATATTGTGCAATCTCTTCAATTATTCCTTTAATTTTCCTTGTTATCTTCTTTGCTTCTATTCTTCGTAAAATTCCCCTAACTTTCCCAATCATTTTCCATCCTTGCTTTCACTTGTTCATATTAAAGTGGTATCAAAGCTAACACAATTGGATTCCTAAATCTAGTTAGTTGGTTGGATTCCATTTTTGTTGCTTTCCATTTTTCATCCTTTCATTTTTCCATATTTTCCCTACTTCCTTTAAAATTTTGAAAATATCAAAAATATAAATATTTTGGCTGTTGGAACTTATTTTGTGGAATATTGTGTGTTTTGTCGGTACATAAATGTTCTTGAAGTTGTGGTGTTCTTGTTGGAAAATTGTTGGTTGGAGTATAGTGGTAATTTTGAAGAAGGGGACAAAAAACCAGAAGAGAAAAGGAAGCAAAAAGAAAAGAAATTAAAGGAAATCAATGCAACAAACAAAAGGAGAAGAGGAGAAAAAAAAGATAACTCATTGCCTTGCGGTGGTCAAGTTAGGGATTGGTAGCATGGCTTAAGAGCTGAATGGAGGTCATCGAACAACTATTTGGACTACAATGATAATATGTTTGATGAGCTACCATAGCAAAAACAAAGGAGACCGAGACATTTTAATGAGGATGAGCTTAAGGGAGTTAAGCTCAAGGAGGGCAAAAATGGTGTTTGATTGCTACTAGTACACAAAGAAGCAAAAGATGAAGCTAGCAATCATTGAGTTGATCAACTATGCTATCATTTGGTAGGATCAAATTGTAACAAGCCGATGAAGAACTGGTGAGAGGCCAATTAGGACATGGAAGAACTTGAAGGTGGCTATGAGAAGAAGATTCATTTTGTCACATTATTATAGGGACCTTTATCAAAGATTGTAAGAGTTAAGTTAAGGATCCTAGAGCATTGAAGATTATTTCAAGGAGATGGAATTGTTGATGATGAGAGCAGATGTGGTGGAAGACTGAGAAGCCACCATGGCTAATTTTTG
This sequence comes from Avicennia marina, assembly GCA_019155195.1. Taxonomy (NCBI): domain Eukaryota; kingdom Viridiplantae; phylum Streptophyta; class Magnoliopsida; order Lamiales; family Acanthaceae; genus Avicennia; species Avicennia marina. Next base: position 6,335,986 of record CM032763.1, read on the forward strand.
AGTGGGTTGTACTAAGACATATTCGACATCATTGCATTCCAAGATTATGTTGACTTGGATGACATGGTCTAAAAGGCCATCAAAGTAGAGAAGCAGGTTAAGAAGAGGGGTCAAGGAGGAGCATCAGCGAGCACATTAGGTCCTAAGACCTTTCCCAGAAAGGATGACTAGTAGTCACCTGTAGCTAGTGCGCCTAAACTAAAGGAGGCACTTAAGGAAGGGATGTCCACAGTAACTCATCCTAATACTACTACTAGTGCTTCACGAAATAGAGAACTTGTATGTTTCAAGTGCCAGGGGTGAGGACATTTTGTAAACCAATGTCCAAACAAGAAGATAATGATCTCAATGATGTGAGAGAAATCATCACTAATGAAAATGATGGAGAAGGTGAAACTGACAAGCATAGTGATGATGATGATGATGAGGTTGAACAAGTTGATCAAGGAGGTATAAACTTGTTAGCCATGAGAGCCCTTAGTGCCTAAACTAAGGAGGACTTGAATGATGAGCAAAGGGAGAACAGTTTCCACACCCAGTGTCAAATATAAGGTAAGACTTGTAGTATAATTATTGATGGAGGTAGTTTCACCAATGTTACTAGCAGTACATTAGTTGAACAGTTGAGCTTGCCTACCATTGCCCATCCAAGACCCTACTACCTTCAATGGTTGAACAATAGTGGGGAAGTTAGGATCACAAAGCAAGTAAAGGTTCCCTTCAAGATTGGTGGATATGAAGATGATGTCTTATGTGATGTGGCGCCCATGCAAGCATGCCAAATCCTTGTGGGATGACCATTGCAATTTGACCAACAGGAGTGTCATGATGTAGTCACTAACCAGTATACCTTCCATTTTAGTGGTAGGAAGGTTACATTGGCACCATTTTCTCCTAAAAAAATCATTAAGACCAAGTGTATTTGCAAAAACAATATAAACTCTAAGAATAGGAAGTTGAGAAGAGAGGAGAAGAAAAGAGCCAAAGAAAGAGAAATTGAGAAGAAAGTAGAGAGAGTGGAAGAGATAGCAAAAAGGTGTATGATAGCAAGAGTGAGGAATGTGAGGAGAGCTTTTGAAGATGAGAATCCTATGGTATTATTGTTGTACAAAGAAAGCATGATGCTTTCCAATGATATCACATCTTCCCTCCTCGATTCTATTGTCCTAGTGTGGAATTTTCAGAGGAGTTGCCTAACAATTTGCCACCTGTTGAGCACCAAATTAACTTGGTACTCAGAGCTTCAATTCTAAACTAACTCGCTTACAAGGTGAACTCAGAACATGCCAAGGAGATACAAAACCAAGTAGGAGAATTGCTAGAAAATAAGGTGGATTTGAGAGAGCATGGGCCCTTATGTTATATCAGTACTACTTATGCGTAAGAAGAATGGCAAGTGGTGAACGTGTGTTGATTGTCGAGCCATAGATGCCATCACGGTAAAGTAACGCTACCCAATTCCCCGTTTGGATGATATGTTAGATAAATCACATGATGCTGTTATATTCTGTAGAATTGATTTAAAGAGTGGGTACTATCAAATTAGAGTGAGGGAAGGAGGTGAATGGAAAATGGCATTGAAGACTAAATTTGGATTATATGAAAGAACTATTATGCCTTTTGGTCTTACCAATGCCGCTAGTATATTCATGTAATTGATGTACCATGTCTTATATGCTTATATTAGTAAATTTGCTATTGTATACTTTGATGATGTTTTAATATATAGTAGAAGCATGGATGACCATGTGCAACATATTTTGGTTACATTGATGCAAGAACAATTATATGTTATCCTTAAGAAATGTGTGTTCTTGGGATTTGTTGTAAGTTCATTGGGAATACATGTTGATGAGGAGAAAATCAAAGCCATTCAACAATGGCCCATCTGGAGAACGGTGAGTCATTAGGGTGCACTAAATTCAATATTCCACAATTTGTAGGACAGGCTAATCCTAATGCATACTTAGCATGGGAAACAAAGGTAGAAGAGGCATTTGACTCTCAACTATACTCAAAGGTTCATAAGGTACATTTAGCCACTCATTCCTTTGTAGAATATGCCAAATATTGGTGGTATGGATTTGCGCATAGGAAGAGGAGTTATAAAGGAAATAAAGTCACCATATGGAAGGAATTGAAGGGTGATGAGAAATCAATATGTTCCTTATTTTGTACAGCATGAGATATGAGATAGATTAGATAATTTAACTCAATATGGAATGAGTATGGGAAGGTATTATGATCAGTTGGATTAACCATGAGGAGAGCTAATGTAGACATGAGTGTTTAGAAAACAATGAATAGGTTCCTTAATGGATTAGATGATGACATTGTTGATATTGTGGAGCATCATTGCTATAGAGCATTGAGAATGTGGTAGAGAGGACCATCTAAATTGAGTGTAAGCTCAAGAGGAGGGATGCTAGAAGGTTTACACAACAAGACTTTTCTAGAGATGTTGTTACCTAAAGACCTATATGGTATGACTTTCATGAAGATGTTGGGAGGCCTACGCGATCCTACGGACATATTATTAGGAGGTCCATTTGACATGATACTCATAAGGCCGAAGATAAGGCAGTCTTCAAGGAGACTACCGTTGATATTACATTGATGGCGATGAAGGATGTGAGTTATACATATTTGCAACTCAACAATTGTAGTGTTAGTAATGTTGCAGCCCATGATGGGGATGAGTTGAGGAAATATTCGCCCATGATAGAGGCATGCCATGGTAATAAATAAGGAACTGTTGATGACATTTTTGAAGAAGAAGAAGTTTGAAAAATTGAAGATAAGTTGGATTTAGATGATGAGGATAATAGTGAAGATGGCAAAGAATTTGTAGTGACAGAGCTTAAAGATGAAACATTAGATGAAGAAACCTTTATAGCATCCATGGGAGAAAATGATTGCAATCTTGTTGACGAAGCTCTTGCACATTGTATTTCTCTAGGATTTGTGTTTGATAATCCATTGTATGATGAGAATTAGTGTGAGCTAGAGTTGGAGAGTGAAATGAGGTAGGAGAGAATGAGAGGAAAGAAAAGAAATAGGAGAGTGAAAAGGAAGAAACAGAGCGTGAGAGATAAGAATAACTTGATGATAATAAAAGAAGATGAGAGTGTTTTAGAGTTCAAGAGAGATTTGAGGCTTTATGGTGACAAGATTATTTACACTAACCCCTTATATTGTCCTACGTCTTTTTTTGAAAATTTCTTTCAGGAGTACAAGGATATTGGAAAGGAATTAACCATGGAGTTCTCAGCAAAAGTTGATGAAGATTCACTAATAAATGAGCTGGTGAATCCATGTGAATTGAAGCCATAGAAAGATTTTGGTAACCTTGGTTCCAGTATTATCTTAAGTTACTATTTACATGAGGTTCCTAGTGTTGCATTATTTGCTAATGTTTGTCTTGATAATGTTTTTACTTAATGGGTTTAACAATCAATGGTGAACCTAAGGAAATTAGGGGAATTATTGGAATTAAGAATCATACATGATTCATTCTTGGAGGTTTGTATGATATTGGTTTGACATTAGGAACTTGTATTTCATCATTCGTGTTTGTGACCTTAGAGGTGAACAATCAAAATTCCATAATTTTTTATGAAAATTTGTGGATTGTGTTGAGATATCTGGAATTACATGTAGGACATGATATATACACAATATGTACTCTAGGATCATATATTGTGCTTCTAAATGTGAAGTCTGAAAGTGCATGTTATGACTATGCTACAATAGTGTCACTTGATGAATTCGAGTATAATGAATTTCATTCTTTTGGTGATACATTGCATATCGATGAAGTTCATGATGTTGGACAGTTATAGTGCTTGTATTATTGGTTACATATGATAAATGTGTTGAGATTTTGGTACGGTTATCCTAGGCCAAAGGAGTTTATGATTCCTATGTTTAGTCCTAGCTTAATGTGTGAATGTGTTGGGTTTCCTATGCATGTCATGCTTAAACATAAGGCTTATCAAGATGTTGATTTCTTTGTCTTTGCACACACACAAAAACAAGATAGCATAGGTTTTACACACATTATTCTTTAGTACATGAATTGTGATGTGTATGGCGTAATTGGGAACACTAGTGAATTTTCATTTGCATGAGCAAAATGTCATTGCAGATGGCATGATGATGTATGTTATTCTAATTGATTATTCATTATTTGATGTGTATTGTCATGAGTTGATTCCATTTGATCATCGTGTTGGTGCAATTAAATTGTCGAGATACACTTATACCAATTTGTTGGAACACGTAAGTGTTACCAAAATGGGGATAATTTCACAAGGGAATTTCCTTTAGAATGTTGAAGTCAGTACTAAATGAAAGAAACCTAAGGGAATTCCACAAATTGTGTATGAGTGTGGGTGCAAACATGTGTTAACGAATTATATGATTTTGGTAGGGAGGTTGATTTTCTTAAAAACTATTGAAAGAACCTTCCACATAACAATATTTGATCTAAGAATTGAGCTACAACTTGGAGGCAACTTTTCTAAGCTTTCAACCTATGGTGGTCCACATGTGTGTACATGTTCACAACAAAACCAAGTTGCAAGGTAGAAGTATAATTCCAATCTAGAGATCAAAGCCTTGATCATAATCAGTCAAATTAGTTCCACCATTCCAAAATCAGTCTAACCTTGTTCCACCTTGCTATGACTCCCATGAATTTCGAACTCCTTTTCAAGATATTTCCAGCTAGCTATCTTTAGAAAACTTTTAAAATCATGAGCACAATAGTAATCATCAAGCCATTACACCAACACTGTCCTGTTAGACCCTCATCAAGCCACTACATCTAATACTGTTTCATTGAATGCTAACCACTCTCTTGGCTACATAGGAGGATTTGATTAGGTATGGAAGTTAATAAGACTTTATACGGTCTAAAACAAACCTCAAGACTATGGTTTGCAACATTGTCCACTATCTTGGTGGAGTTTGGTTTCCAACAATGTAAAGCTGATTACAACTTTTTCATCATGAAAAGAGGAGACTCTTTCACAGCACTATTAGTGTGTGTGGATGATACTGTAGTAATAAGCAACTTGGAAGAAAATATAGCTAGCATAAAGACCTTGCATGACAGGTTCAAGATAAAAGATTGGGGGCATTTAAAATACTTCTTAGAGATAGAGGTTGCACGAAGTAACAAGGGCCAATATATTAATCAGCAAAAGTATGCTTTGGATATTTTTGTAGATAGTGGCTTACCTGAAGACAAGCCATGCAAGACACCAATAGAACAAGAGACTAAACTTGTCAGAGAAAAGGGATGATTATTGGTTGATCCTTCTATTTATAGAAGGTTGATTAGAAGACTCCTCTACCTCACAATAACTATGCTTGATATATCCTACTCTATACAGACATAGATAAGGTTAGGATAAACCTAGATAGTCACATAGATAAGGTTAGGATATATTTTGAGTGTTAAATGACAGGTTGAATGCAAGACTTGAAAACACTCGTGAAATATTTTATTTAGTTGTAATTGTATTAGACTAAATAAATTATCGTGATGTTTGTTAATAATAAGATCATTAATTAGAAATAGAATAGAAATTTAATTTAATTAAATTAATTGGACATAATTGGTATTTAATCATTAATGGAGATTAATAATTAAAGGATTTATGGGTAGATTTATCAATGAGATTAATAAATAAAAGTCTATGGGTTGTTTTCAATTAAAAGATCTATGTAGGAGGGCCTATAGAACCCGTACCCCAAACCCTTATGTCATAACTATTTAAAGAGGTGCTTGAAATTTTCAAGACACACCTCAACCATATAATTTTTGTGCAACCGAGAAAGAGCAGCCCCCCAACCACCCTCTCTTAAGTTCTTTCTTTTCAAAATTCCTTCTTTCCCAAAGTAGTTTGAGTTAAAGTTTAAGAGGAGTTTGTGGTGTGTAAAAGAAGCTAATCATCATCCTAATTATGTAGACAAACTAGACACTGTAGTTTAAGGGCTACAACTCAAAGATCACATTCAAAATCATTTGGAAACGTTCCAAAGCTAACTACTTTACACCTTGACTTGTATGTATGATTTCTTTCAAGTTTGTCAACAAAAATTACTATGATTTGTTTCTTGATCTCCCTTGTGCATGGCCATGCTACCACTTTCGACTTGGTTGATAAAGCAGGTTTGTCCCAATTTACATGGTTGGATGATGAATATTAGAGAAGTTGCAATGATGGCAAGCTCTTTATTGCTGGATAGCACTAATTATTTATATTAGAGGGCACGAATGTGTGCCTTCATCAAATCTTGATGACAAAGCATGGTTCTCAGTCACTATTGCTTGGCAACCAAATGATGTAAAGCCAATTCCAAGGATTCAAGCAAATGGAGTACAGAAGAAGAACATGAAGGACACTTTATGTACAAGGGTGGATGAGGAACAATTGGAATTAATTTTAACCTATGAATCCGCCAAACAAGCTTGGAACATTCTATAGAATATCTATGTAGGAATGAGCATGGTGAGAATTTTAAAGCTATAGATGTTGACTTTGTAGTTTGAGAACCTACTAATGTATGAGGATGAAATGATCTTAAATTTTAATAGGAAGTTGCATGATATTGCAAACCAAGCCTATTAGCTTGGTAAAAGTACTCTGAATTAAAGCTTATGAGGAAGACATTAAGATCAATCTAGGAGAGATTTGTAGCAAAAGTAGAGGCCATTGAAAAAGCACATGACATGGATAATGAGATTGGGATCCCTTCAAACATACAATATGAATAAGAAAAAAGTCAATAAAGAAAATGAGATAGCCTTGAGATTGAAAAAACAAACACATGATGATGAATGTTGCAACATTGATGAGGCTGATGCTGCACCTGTTAAGGAACTAAGGAATTGGTTGAGAATGGACAAGAAATTTTGCTCCAACAAAAGGAAGCAACATAAAAAAAAAAAAAAGGGTGCATAGGAAGTTGGTAATAAAATTTTTAAGAAAAATCAAAATTTCAACACGCAAAAGAGAGGAGACTAATGCTTTGAATGTGGCAACTTTAGACATTTGAGGACCCAATGGGCGAATACCCCAAAGAAACAAGGGAAGTTTGTGGCCACCTTAAGAAGTGAAGAGGACACTAACGTCTCTAACAAAATGGAGTAATGCAACTACCACATTACCTTCAATAATGCAAGTTGGAAGAAGGTGCCAATGTTGCGGCATCAAAAGAACACGAAGATGCTTCTGAAAGCAACAACTGCAGTGATGAGGAGATGTTGCATGAGGATCTAGTAGAAACTTGCCAACTAATGTATAACTAATGGTTGGCTACCTATGGTGAAGTAAAAACCTTGAAACTGAAGGTGGTGCCATGGGAGGTGAAAATGCAGAACTTAAAAAGATTTACAGCAAACAAAAAGAAGAGAAGTAAGAGTTGCAAGAAGTTGCTAGAGTGTTGGAGATAATTATGCCAAGCCAGAAAAGTGAGAATGACAAGCTAATTAAATTGTACCTTACTTTCTTGATGAAATTAGTTGAGGCTGAATCCATCATTATCAAATAAAATAATGGAAAGCTAAAGTTAGACACGACTTCTTGCAGTTAAGAAAACATGCCTACCATTATGGGATTGGCCATACAGGAGATACAACCACTACACAAATGAAACAAATATGATCACAAAAAAAAATTGGAATATGTAGGCCATGTCATCAAGCCAAACAACAAAAGTCTTACATGATGTTGCGGCACCAAAGCAACACCAGGTTACTTAAGCTAGTTCATATGAGTCCTACTGATGAAAAGATAATATCAGAAGGACTTTTCATGATGGTGAGGCTAGTGCCTCTCCATCTTTTTTTGTTTTCTTTGCATGATGTGGAATTAAGGGGGAGTAGGAAAACTTGTATGAGATTTTATAACAATTTGTCTTCAGTTGCTATCCAATTATTATCATTAGTTACTATTCTATAATTTGCATTCTGCTTACCTGTGGTTCTAATTGAAATATACCAAAGGTCTACATTCGTCTCTACTATTTTGCTTGTGCACTAGCATTTGGTTTTGCTTGTACTTTTGCATTAAGTTTTGCTTTTAGCAATTATCCAAAGATTTTGTTGGAGAAGAAAGCAAGATGTACCAAGTCGTTCAAGAGTAGGTTGAGAAGTGTTGCAACATAGAACTTTAAAATATTCTTTACTTCTTGAAGTCCAGTAGATTTAAGGTCATGATGATGCAATCTATAAATATCAATGATGACAAGGCAAATTGATGTGAACACAACATAAGCAGGGATCCAGAATACAGTGGAGAAAGCAAGATAAATGAAAGAAAAATAAAATAAAAAAGTAAGGATAAACAGCAAGATTATAACCAAAACCATCAAGTAAGAACATAGCTTATGTTGGGTAAACCTTTATTACAAGTTGGAAATGAAACAACCAAAGAGACCAAACACCTACGTTGTGGAGATGTACGCCATGAACTACTAGAAGCATGCCAAATAACCCAATTTAATACTTAAGTTTGGGAATTGAAATTCCTCAACTCACATAAACACACAAATTTAGAAAGATAAACAAGAAAACTTCTTCCTTCATGTTCAAATGTTAAGATTCATTGTTCAGTGATGTCTCACAATGCAAGATTAGGAATATTTATAGGAAAACAAGCATGCCCTAATGGGTCAAAAATCCTAAAATGGCCCAATCGGCCTTAGGGTTAGCCAAAATGAGTACAAAATTCAAAGTCTGCTAGAAAATCTAAGTTTCCCACTTTGCGCGATCAATTTGGCAGTAAATGCAATTAATCACATCACCTTGAGATCAATCCATGTTGATTTAGAGTGCATGTGATTGTCCTACCTTTACACTACATTTATGATTGCAAACTACAAGATCGATCGCCCTTCCTACAATTGTAAAAATAATGAATGTCAGGTTAATCAGGCTTCTTGAGGATCACGCTTCCTACCAATAGTAATTCTAGTGTGCTGAAAGTCCTTCCAAGTCAATCTAGGTTCCTCAAGATCAATCTAACATGTCTTGAATTGTCTTTGTAAGTCCTCTTTACCTCTTGAAGTTCAAAAGTGAAGTTGTATGTCATCTTTTTTGGCTCCTTCCAATCACCAAAATCCACCTAAATCAATATTATAACCTAATTTTGAAGCCAAATTTTATCCATTAGCCCCTACAAAAATCTCGAGACACAAGATATCAAGCCTGAGTTACATGGCATCTCTAATTAGTTCATCAAATCGCTCCTCTTGAAGGTGGATTAACCCTAATTCGCAATCTTGTCCACTAAGGTCAAATACAATCCTATAAAATCCTTGAATTGCTTCCACTTTTGGAATGGCCCTCAATTTCACATCAATAAAAGTATAACACAAACACCAAAAATGAGCCATGTAAAAGAATAGGGTAAATATCAAAAACCTCAGTCTAATGTGCACACATAAACTCCTTCACCAAAAGATTTTTGACACAAGTGCAAAACAAACAAGTGAAGGATATATCAAGGGGTCAAACGGGTTGTCGTACACATTGAACTCTAAAAGCTCCATCTCTTATTCGACTACCTTTCTTGCACTCTCATGCATATCCTCCGTAACTTCCTCAATCACTGATTCCTCTATTGAAATGATCTTAGTCTTTACATCCTCTGGTAGCTCCTTCTTGTGTAATTTTTCCCCACTCTTGAATGACTCTACTTGATGGGAACAACTCCATAGAGGGAATCTACTTAACCTTCTTTGGTTGGATGGATCTAAGGAAAATCTTAACCTCTTTAGTGCCCCCATTGGAAGCACTTTAAGCAAACAACATTCGTATTGACCAGGTGAATAGTAGGGATTTCATTGCCCTCCTCAACCTTCTCTAACCTTTTTTGCATGCCATCCAATTTCTGATTGAGTGGGCAAAAGATTTGAGCAAGGTCCTTAAGCTAACTCATTGTCACTAGAACCCACTGGGCTATATGACATCATGAAACAAGGCTGAGAGCACTAGGTATATATGCAAATGTGAAAATGTATAACTCACAACTCACACCACTCATATATGCTCTCAATGCTTAAAAATAATGTTACCAATCTCAACTCAAGGCCACTTCAAAAAATTCATTGTGATCCTTAAGTTCAACAGCTAACAAGTCACCAAAAAAGGTGTAAAATTGAAGAAAATGGAGTTTGAGTTTGATTTGGAAAATTTACAAAGGCAATCAATCCAAACTTCAAATGGGACTGGGTGATTGTACAAGCAAATCATGCATGCGATTTGGTGAGATCTAGAAGTGCGATTAATCTAGAATTATGGCAATCAATTACGAGGACAGTTTTCAGCTGCTAGGGTTTTTCTTTACCTAGTGATGTGATCGATCCATGATCCATTGTTGATGGAAAAATTGATTTTAACAGCAACAAAACCCTTGATTTTCACTCCTTTTTTGTTCAATTTTTCTTTTTTCTCTTTTTTTTTCTATGATTTTTTTCTTGCTTCTTTTCTTCTTTTTTCTCTTTTTTTGGTCCAAACAACACAAAATCTACCTAAACAAGCCTAATCAGTCCATTTTTTTTTGTCCCCAAACAATACACGAACTCCAAACAATATTTCAACCTAAATACCACCAATTTTCAACAACACAATCACCAAATTCAGCCAATAATCCCAAATAGCCTAGAAATACTTTTTGTATTTTTTGGATTTTAAATAGGGAAGAAAAGAAGAAGAGAAGAAATTGAAAATAAATAGTGGAGACAATGGATCAAATTGAACCCAATCGATCAACCAGATTAAGAAACCTAATTAATTAGCTCTTATACCAATTGATGTAAGAACGCCCCTCACGTGGAGCAAACCTTAACTACAAGTTGGAAATGAAATAACCAAAGAAACCAAACACCTACACCACAGAAATGTTGGCCATAAACCACCAAAAAGCATGTCGAATGATCCAATTTAATACTTAAGTCTAGGAGTCAAAATCCCGCAACACACACAAACATGCAAGTATGGAAAGTGGAAGAAAAAATCTTCTTCATTCATGTTCTGATGTTAAGATTAATTGTTCAATTATGTCTTACAAAGCAACATAGAGAATATTTGTAGGAGTACAAGCATGCCCTAATGGGCCAAAAATAAAAAATCGGCTAGATAGATCATAGGGTGGGTCAAAATGAGCACCAAATTCAAAATCTACTTGAAAATCTGAGTTTCCCGCTCCATGCGATAGATCACATCACCATGCGATCAATTCGTGTTAATTTGGAGAACATGCAATCGTCTTGCCTTCATGCTACATTTATGATTGCAGACTTTAGGATTGGTCACATTTCCTATAATCGTAAAAATAGTGCATTTTATCATGTGAGCAAGTTGATCGAGCTTCATGGGATCAAGCACACTTCCTGTTGATTGTAATTTCAATGTGCTTAAACTCCTTCATTGTTGACTTGGGTGCCTTGAGATCAATTTGGCATGTCTTGGATCACAATTTGAACACATCAAAAGCCTTCTTTGCCACCCCAAGTCCAAAAGTGAGGCATCCTTTTTGGCTCCTTCCATTCACTAAAATCTACCTTAATCAATATTGGAGCCATAATTTTGAAGCAAAATTTTACCCCTTGGCCCTTCCAGAAATCCCAGGACATAACAAAATAGCATGCCCCAGTTATGTGGCACCTCCTTGGTCCAGGATTACATCAAACTCCCTCCTCTTGAAAGTGAATTGTCCCCAATTTGTAATCTTGTCCACATGGTCAAATACGATCCTATAAAATCCAATTGTTGCAATGTAAAACAGACAAGTGATATTAATATTGCTACATCAAAATGGTAGAGTGAGACTAATGATGAATAGAATGAGTAGGAATGAAAATCATCTTATAAGGTGAAGAAGAATCACTGACAAGATGAAGAGATTGTAGATCTTAATGACCAAATAAGAAAGTGATGAACTAGAAGCAGCCGCTGGAAATAGCACAATTTGAGAGGGAAGAAGTCTAAACCTTAATGTCTAAACCTAAAAGTACAAATATTATTGGCACCTAATGGCTGTTCAAAAACAAGGTTAACGAGGAAGCGAAGATCACAAAGAAAAAGGCAAGACCAGTTGCCCAATCATTAGTTCAAAATTGTACTAACCCAAGAAGGAAAGAGAAGAATCAAAATTTCAGGGGACTTTGCAAAGATCATGTTATTGTGTTTTAACATACGAGGGTAACTCTTCATCTTCCTTACAAAAAGATCTCCCAAGGAGAGTATATCATAAGCCCAAGGAAATCCCTACATCAGTTAAGGAAATAGCTACATCCTCTTAACCCAAAATCCCCAAAAGAACAGACCCTACTCCAACATTATTAGCCATGGTCCCTCTTGATGTTGTTATTAGAGCTAAGCCTTTGAACATAGTTTGCCCTCATGGACTTCCGATAGAAGTACAGATTCCAAAATCCATGGTAGGGAAAAGTGTTGAGCATGAACCATCTACCTAGTTTCAACGAGCTTGGAATTGGATTTTTAAGTTTTATAGCCATGTAACAATAGTATAAATGTAGTAGAATAATATACTAAACTCGTTCTTGGCTAGACCGTCCACGCTGACATGGTAAGGCCGTGTTTGGTTTCAGTATTTCTGTTCCACCTAAGGGCCTGTTTGGCTGTAGAATTTCTGTTTTAGCTTAAGGGCATGTTTGGTTGCTGAAATTTTTTTTTAAAAAAAAAAAAGAGGCCAAAAAAAAAGGAGGCCAAAAACAAAAAAGAGAGTGATTTCTTTTGTTCATTAAATTTTAATATTATAGAGATTGTATTTGGAAATATTGAAGATTGAGATATTTGCTTATCTCATATCTTTTTTTTTTTTATCATAGACCATATTCATCGTACCGAGTGCTTGTATTCTTACGTTGCTTGAATCTTGAGACCGTTTTGGAATCACACGAGAAGGGCACGAGAAATTGAAATTTGTGAGAATTAAATTGAGTGTGTGTGATACATGAGTGGAGGTAAGAAATAAGTGTCAGAGAGCTTTCACCTGAGAGAAGTGAGAGTAGCGAGATTGGTGAGGACCTTACTACTAACCATTATCTGCTATTTTTAGTGTTTTTATTTTGTATCTCAAACATTGTGATGGCTAACCAGTATTCAGGACAGGGTAACAGCCCTAACGAAACTAAGTTGTTATTTGAGTCCCTCAGTAATGAGTTGAGAAAGCTTACCAAGAGTATGACAAATATACAAAACCGATTAGGGCCAGTAGAAGCATCCCAAGCTGCAACCCTAGAAAGAGACGGTTCACTGTCCAGACCAACTAGACGCAGAGGCAGTCCCGTGCCAAGCCGAGCTCGGACTAGGGATAGGCAAGGGTATCATGTTAGACCCGTGAGACCCGATCGACATGATTATGAGGAGTATGGGTCGAACGAGGATGAGGATTGGTACGCATACGACAATGAGCCCAGGAGACATCGCCGTAGGGACAGTGTGGAAGACGAGGTACCTAAGGGATTGAAGTTACAGTTACCATCCTTCTAAGGGCGATCTGATCCCGACACCTACCTCGAGTGGGAAAGGAAGGTAGAATTAATTTTTGACTGTCATTGCTATTCGAAGAGCCAAAAGGTTAAGTTGGCTGTAGTAGAGTTCACAGATTATGCGATCATATGGTGGGATTAGCTGTGCACTAACAGGAGGAGAGCTGGAGAGGGGCCATGCATACTTGGACAGAGTTGAAGGCAGTCCTAAGGAAGAGATTTGTGCCAAGCCATTACCATTGAGACCTGTATCAGCAACTGTAGACATTAACGCAGGGAACTCGGAGTGTGGAAGACTTATTATAAGGAGCTCAAGATAGCTATGATCTGAGCAGATGTTGTGGAAGATAGGGAGGCCACTATGGCGCGTTTCTTGAGTGATTGCACCGAGACATAGCTAACGTAGTGGAGTTGCAGCATTACGTAGAGTTAGAAGAGATGGTGCAAAAGGCGGTTAAGGTAGAGAGGCAGCTGAAGAGGAGGGGTAGGTTTACATCCCAACCTAATACTGCTAACAGACCCGTCCCCAGAAGGGAGGATAAGACACCTATGACGAGTGCCACTCGCGCCAGAACTGCACCTAAAGTGGAGGCACCTAAGGTAACAACTCCTACTCCTTCTAGCTCATCTAACACACGAAACCGGGATATCTTGTGTTTTAAATGTCAGGGTAGGGGACATATTGCGTCGCATTGCCCTAATAAAAGAACTATGCTACTGTCAGAGAATGGGGATATTGCGACTGATGAGGAGTGTGACAGCAGTGAAGAAATGCCACCATTAGAGGAAGTGCCATCCGATGAGGAAAGGCTGTGAGAAGAAAGGGGAATTAATTTAGTAGTAATGAGAGAGCGTTGAGCACTCAAGTGAAGGAGAAGATAGATGAGGCTTAAAGAGAGAATATATTCCATGTGCGCTGTCTGATTAATGGTAAGACTTGCAATTTGATAGTGGATGGAGGAAGTTGTACGAATGTGGCGAGTACGACGTTGGTTGAGAGATTGGCCTTACCAATGAAGGATCACCCTAGGCCATACAAGTTATAGTGGCTTAATAACAGTGGTGAGGTTAAAGTGACGAAGTAGGTGATGGTGAGCTTCAAAATAGGATCATATGAAGATCAAGTGACATGTGACGTAGTGCTTATGCAGGCTTGTCACGTCCTGCTTGGTAAACCGTGGTAATTTGATCGACAAGTGATATACAACGGATTGACTAATTGGTATTCGTTCTTATTCCATGGGAAGAAGGTCACATTGGTTCCCTTAACCCCAAAGCAAGCATACGAAGACCAGTCGTACATGCAGAGGCAGTTTAAGCTGGAAATCGAGAGGAGGAAGAAAAGAAAGGAAGGATTAAGAGAGAAAGAGTAAAGGAAAGATGAGAGCGAAAAGGAAAAAAAGGAGTGTATGATGGCGACTATGAGGGATGTAAGGTTGGCATTGAGTGCTGAGAGGTCCCTTGTGATGTTGATGTATAAGAAATCTTGTTATATATCTGATGATATCACATCCCTCCTCCCCTCTGTTATAGTGTCTGTTTTGCAGGAATACACTGACGTGTTCCCAGATGAGCTCCCCAAGGGATTGCCGCCAGTTCGAGGGATAGAACATCAGATAGACTTTATCCCGGGGGCATCCATACCTAACAAGCCAGCATACCGAACTAACCCTGAAGAAACTCGAGAGATCCAGAGACAAATGGAGGAGCTAATGAGTAAAGGTTGGGTTCGAGAAAGTATGAGTCCGTGTGTTGTCCTCGTGCTACTCGTACCGAAGAAAGACGGACAATGGCACATATGCATAGATTGTAGAGCTGTTAATGCTATCACGGTAAAGTATCGTCACCCCATACCTTGTCTAGATGATTTGCTTGATGAGTTGCATGGTGCTAATATATTCTCTAAAATAGATCTTAAGAGTGGGTACCATCAAATTAGAATGCGTGAGGGGGATGAATGGAAAACAGCCTTTAAAACCAAATTTGGCTTATATGAATGGCTTGTAATGCCATTTGGACTCACTAATGCTCCTAGCACATTTATGCTCCTAATGAACCATGTTATGCGAGCATTCATGGGTAAGTTTGTTGTAGTGTATTTTGACGACATACTGGTCTATAGCCGCACAATGGCCGAGCATGTTGAGCACATACGTAGCGTACTTGATGTTCTACGACGAGAAAAGCTATATGCTAATATCAAGAAATGCACTTTTTGTACTAACCACTATGTCTTCCTAAGATTTGTTGTTGGTGCACGGGGAATACAGGTGGATGAAAGCAAAGTAAAAGCCATACAAGAATGGCCAACTCCGATGACAGTATCCGAAGTGAGAAGTTTCCATGGGTTAGCTGGTTTCTACAGACGATTGTGCAGGACTTCAACACTATTGCTGCCCCACTCACCGCCATAATTAAGAAGAATGAGAAGTTCAAGTGGGGAGAAGCCCAACAACGAGCGTTTGACACCTTAAAGAATAGACTTACACATGCTCCCGTACTTTCCTTACCAGATTTTAACAAGGCCTTTGAAATTGAGTGTGATGCTTCTGGTGTAGATGTTGGAGTAGTTCTAATGCAAGACAAGAAGCTCATTGCATACTTCAGTGAGAAACTTAATGGAGCCGCGCTGAATTACCCCACATATGACAAGGAGTTGCTGCGAGCCCTAGAAACATGGCAACATTACTTGAGGCCGAAGAAGTTTGTGATTCACACTAACCACGAATCCCTGAAGCATCTGAAGGATCAGAGTAAGTTCAGCAAACGACATGCCAAGTGAGTGTCGTTCATTGACACATTTCCTTACGTCATCAAGTACAAAAAAGGTATGGAAAATATAGTTGCTGATGCGTTATCTCGTAGGTATAATTTACTGAACACGCTAGGCACAAGGTTACTAGGATTTGAGCACATTAAGGAACTTTACCAAAATGACCCTGACTTCGGTCAAGCTTTTGCGCTCACTGAAAAATGTGCTTACGACAAGTATTTTAGACATGAGGGTTGTTTGTTCTATATTAATAGATTGTGTATTCCACGGTGTTCTCTACGAGAATTGCTTATCCGAGAAGCTCACTGTGGAGGGCTGATGGGACCTTCGGTGTCACCAAGAATGTGCTAATTTTGCAGGAACACTTCTACTGGCTAGGACTAAAAGGGGATGTGGTGCGAATTGTAGAAAGATGCATACGGTGTGAAGAAGCGAAGTCCCACAACCAGCCCCATGGTATATATCACCCTTTACTTGCCCCGAGTACCCCTTGAACTGACATATCTATGAACTTTGTTTTGGGGTTATCCAAGTCTAAAAATGGTAGAGATGCCATCTTTGTGGTCATAGATAGATTTTCTAAGATGGCTCACTTTATTGCTTGCCATAAAACTAGTGACGCATCGCATGTGGCTGACTTGTTTTTCAAAAAAGTGGTCCGTCTACATGGTGTACCCAAAACTATAGTGTCCGATCGTGACGTTAAATTTTTGAGTTATTTCTGGAAAACCCTATAGGCTAAGTTAGGAACTAAACTGCTATTTTCTACAACTTGTCACCCTCAAACCGATGGACAAACTGAAGCTGTTAACAGAACACTCATGCCTATTATGTGCTGTTATCAAGAAAAATATTAAAAGTTGGGAAGAAAGCTTACTACATGTTGAATTTTCTTATAATCGAGCTGTTCATTCTGCTACTAACATGTCTCCATTTGAAATTGTCTATGGCTTTAATCCTCTAACACCTTTAGATTTGTTGCCATTACCTGGCGATGAGCATTTTAGTTTAGAAGGCAAAAGGCGAGCCGAGTATGTCAAGCAGATGCATAAGCATGTCAAGCAAAACATTGAGAAAAGGAACCAACAATACGCCCAGCAGGCAAACAAAGGTAGAAAGCAGGTAATGTTTGAACCCGGGGATTGGGTATGGGTTCATATGCGAAAGGAGAGGTTTCCCAAGCAACGAAAGTCTAAATTGATGCCTCGAGGGGATGGAACATTCCGAGTCTTGGAAAGAATCAATTACAACGCCTACAGACTTGAGTTACCAAGTGAGTTCGGAGTCAATGCAACTTTTAATGTTTCTGACCTAAGTTTATTTGATGCAGGTAATGACCCGGATTCCGAATTGAGGGCAATTCCTTCTCAAGAGGAGGGGAATGACGTGGATGTCCAACATGATAACGGGGAGTCGTTGGCAATTCCAGCTGGACCGATAACTAGGGCACGAGCAAAACAACTTAAAGAAGCCATCAACGCCATGGTGCACGAAATTTGAGAAGATGTCACACGTGGATACAAATTCGAGGAACCTAGAGAGGAGTGCAGGATAAACATCCTGAGTTGGTTAGAAGACTTGGAGGCAAAGGAGTAAAGTGGACTGTTTAATTTATTTCTGTATTCTTTTTAATTTATTTTAATACAGCTAGAATGAGCCCAATAGGAACCCTAAGCCCAATTAGACTAGGGTTTTTGCACTATAAATTCATTATGTACCATCTTTAACAATAGGCAGACAGAGAGTTTTTAATTAATTCAAGTTTCTTCTCAATTCCCTGAAATTGAGCCTTTCAATTTCTCATGGATTTTCTATCCCAAATCGAGTCATTTCGAATTGGTCCGAGTGATTCGTAACGTATCAATTAGCAATCGGTGTGCTGATTGTGGTCGTTCCCTCGGATTCAATCTAATCCTACCACGTTGGATCGGTGTTCTTTATTTGGTTTGCGTCCTTGGGATTATCGGATTTGGATCCGGTTATACTATTGTATCCGACGCGATCGTTGACCACGTCAACTAGTAAATGGAAATATGACCCAGCTAGATTCACGTTGAAACATCACTAGAACTTGAACCTTTATGGAAGCCTGTGAAGGTTAAAATGGAGGCCACTCAATCAAAAATTTTTGAAGATAAACCACTTCAGGAAAATCAAAGAAAATCTAATGGGCTAAGCAACTAAAAAATTTGTAAAAGTAAAAGATAAATCAACCTCAAAATGTTTGTAGTTAGATCTACATTAAGAAGGCAAAAAAGTTGTCCAAATTTGGTTGCTTAATTACATTACTCGAAAATTGTTTGAAAATTGTTAGTTTGGGACAGCTTTTATTCAACATACATTAGAGTCATGTTGAATCTAGTTCCACCTCAACAACTACACTACATCTAATTTGATAAATCAGCATATTATTGTTGATCCATGGGAGTTTACAAGTAAAATCAAAGTTATTCCATTAAGTTAGAGGATCTTAAGACCTAGAAAAATGGATTATAATTATCTTGTTGCAACGCAAAATGAACATGCGCTTACCTCAACTAGAAACCAAATTGCTAGAACTACTACCTATTTTGTGGGACTGGTCAAAGGGATTGACACATAAAGATTGCAATAAAAAACTATCTTGGAGTTAGGTGTTGTAAATCTCCAAACTTTGATTGATGCTTTACCCACAACTGATGAGCAACACATTGAACCTATGATTGACCAAGTTACATTTGATGAACCAGATGTCAGAATGACATTGCAATATCTCCAAAACCAGTTGATGAAGTTAGATTCTCACACTCATAATTTTGTTCACTATTTCTTCTCCCTACTTTTCTTTATCATTTTACGTCACAAAGGCGGAGAGTTTATGCATTAACAAGTAATAAGGGTATGAGTGTGCATTCAAGGGGGAGTCAATGATATGGTTTTGAATAGTTAATGAATTGTTTAAAATTAATTTGAATTCTCTTATCTTACTATTGTCACAAAGGGAGACTAAGGAGTTAATAGTTTAGGGGGAGTAAAAAAGCTTCTAGTTATCTGGTTAAGGGGGAGTTTATTTGGTCTAGTTGTATTGTTTTTGGGGAGTTATTGATTTAAGGGGAGTAAGAAAACATCTATTTGTGTGGTTAAGGGGGAGTTCGTTTAGTCTGCATATTTTAAAGTTTTACTTGGTTTTGTTACATTGATGTTACAACATTAATGTGCTTAGTTTATGTTAGTTATGCTCTACTTGCGTGTTTGTCAAACCTTTGAATTTGAAATTGGGTTTTAGGTGATGATTGGGTTGAGTGTGCTAATTTTTCATTTGAAAATAATTAAAGGAGGTTGTGCCACATAATGCCAAAGAGAAGGATTGTGGGCACCATGATATGTTAGCACTTATGCGACACAAATGTGGTAATCGAAATTAGTAAAATCAATGTCATATTCAAAGGATTTATTGTCATATTATTTTCCTAACCTTTGGTTGTGAAGATATTCATAAGACGTTGACCAAACAATTGAAGAAAATTGCTAACATCTAAATGAGAAAAAGTTTGACCATAATTAGCTAAAAAATCACCTAAAATACATCAGATAATGTTAGTGGAAGATTGAGGAGATTGAGTCTCCAAAATCCAAATATGAGAAGGAAGATATGGAAAATCCCATATAGGGAAAGGTAATTAAATGTTGCAAGAGATAGTTGACAAATATGGCAAGAAATTGATTAAATATTCTAGAGAGATTACGATCATTCTGAGGAAATGATTAACCAAATAGTAAGAGATTTTAATCCAAGGAGTTCAAACCATATCATGGGAGATTTGGGAATATTATCCTACCTTAATCCAAGTGATTTGAATAAGCAACAAATCTTGCTGCAAATGGAAAGTCAACTGTATGCTGAAACATGGAACCAACAAACATGGAAATTGTAGAGTTGATTAGATCAAGAGGATCTTAGTGAATTTTGAAAATCATGATTTCATGGAATTCTATTCATAGGACTTCTACAAATGCTAGATGTTCAAGAATGAAGTACTGAGAGGGTGAGGGTAGTGAATTTGTTGAAGTGCAAAAGTGTACTGGTGTTAGGTTTCTATTGGTTTTGGTTGGAATTGCTCAAACTTTAAAATATGAAATATTAGAGAATACACAGTGGAGATTTATAATCCAAACCCATTCATTTTTAACCTTATAATACGCATAAAATAATTCATACAAGAAAGTGTATAAGTTATACCTTTGGAATCGTATTCTGAGTTGAGTAAATTCATCATCCTCAAGCCATGACTCTCGAATCCCAACCTCTAGTTCGTCAACATGATTAGAACACGAAAAAGTGCCTCCTACTCTCTTGCAAACTTCTTTGTGTAAGGCTCTAACATAGAAATCTTATGGGCAATGGGGCTTTAGGAAAAGAGAGAGAAGCAAAAGGGAGGCTAGAAAGTTTCTCTCTCCTACATGGCATGGATGAATTATTCTATATTTTTCTGATTTTGCATGATCTAGAACTCTTGTAAATTTATTTATTGTCATGACACAACCTCCTATGCTTGGTACGTTTCTTTTAGCATGTATAGCACACATGGAATGGGCTTTACAAACCTCTAACATGGACCTTTTATTATTCTTAGCCTATAGATTATTTAATAATAATTATTAATCACATTAATAATTAAGGCCTGCTTGCATCTTCTCCTTCAATTTAATTAATTTCATTGATTAAATTAAAAGCAAACCATACATCTAATTCATAATCTCATTATTAACAATCACAATAACAAATTTGTTTGGTCTAATCTAACTATAGCCAAATTAATTTCTCCACAAAACTTCTTAGGCCTCATTCTCATCCAAACCAATTAACATCTTATCCTACATTCCAACTTTTTGTATCTAACTCTTTTAGTTCATTTTCAATTGGCAACGTAACTCGAATGATATTGGTAGAGGGCTCATGGCCCATATCATGGTCCAATTTAGACAAAGTGAATAGATCACATGAATCCTCTCAATTATAAAGACCATGCACCGTTGGCCATTTATCTTGTTTTGTCCCTACAGAGCAAAAGCCATAAAATTAGTTAAACTCACTAACTTAATCATATGACCCATCAATATTGCCTTGTGACACAAATGCTTCTATTGGAAACTTTTTTCTGATCACACACTACCTTAGCCAAAGATTCTTGTCACACGAAACATCAATTACATAAGACGAACGCCTTGCTTACTTATAAGGAGATAAATCACTTATTGAATACATGCATGCCTCTTTACACACTTGGAAATGGCATGTTAGGCTCACAACTTTATCTCATACCAAGATAAATTTTAGCCCTTAATGCCCTAATGGCACGTTGACTGTCATACACATAGGACAACTATGTTGTCTCTGGTCTAAGGTTCATATGCCTTCTAAATAATCACAAAGCAAGGCATTGATTGGAGACAGTTAACTCCTTGTGTAAAATTTATTCTTCAAGCCGATGTTTGAATACTCTTTCTTTAATAATGTATTCACATTCATGTGTTCCCAATATCTCGAGACTAAATGACATGAAACTCTTAGTACAAACATAAGGTATGCAAGTCATACTAACTGTCTAATGCCCTTAGAGAGTATGTAACACTTCAGCATGATTTAGTAATTGTGTACTAAGATAGTTTTATGCCAATGTTCGTAACCCCATATGGACAAGCCTTCTTAATGCAATTGAATGGGCATATGCAACACTTTATACCATTTAAGATTAACATTTCTAAAAGACTACTATAATATTAATATAAAAGTAAATCAATATTTTATTAAAGTGTAAAAGTAGACATACAAAACCAATATCTTTTAGCATTAGAAGGCATATCACTAACAATTGGTTGGCCATTGGTGAGTGTCATGTGTTCTTGAAAGTATTGAGTTAATTGAGTGAAGCTTTTGTAATTGAGTCTTAGAGTCTTTTAGCTCATGTTTATTGCTTACTTTGATGGAAGAGTGGGGATCATAGGTGTTTAATCTTGATTCTAGCAAGGATGACTTGTAGACTACCTCCTTGTCATGAACCCAGGATTGTGGGGAAATTGAGCTGTTTGTGTGAGATTCAAGTTGAGTTGTGAGAGCTTTTTAACCTCATAAGATTGTAGTAGATTCATTTCTATTAGGTAAGGCCCCCCAGATGTAGGTGCAGTTTGTTGGGTTTCACTGGGTTTCAGGTCATATTTTAAAATTTTAAAACCATAAAACGATAATATAAATGCAGCAAAATAACATACCAAACCTGTTTTGATTTTGCCATACAACATGCATCAATTGAGAAGCGCCACATAAATTGAAAAGAACATACCTTGGGAATCACATTCCCATGGTCGTATTTGCAATTCTTGAGTCATGACCCTTAAACCCTAACTTTTAGTTTTTCTACATAGTTTGTGTGATGACGAGTGCCTTCTACACCTTGAACAACTCTCTTTTTAAGGCTTTAATGCAAACTCTTTCAGGTTAGAAGGCTTTTAGCAACAAGAAGAGAAGGAGAGGGTGGCTAGAATAATTTTACTTCGTGCTTGGAGGGTGCCACATGAATTTTTCAAATTTTTTCACATGCATAGAACTCTTCTAAGACAAATATTTATATTAAGACACTAGAGCTCACTGGCTACAGGCTCCATCAGCTCCCTACTTGGACGTTTAGTAATCACTGGCCCATATACCTTTTAATTATTAAACTCTTTAACAATTTCATGACTCTTAATTATTAGTCTCTATTAATAATTAAAGCCAATCTAGCCTCTTTATTATTAATCTCTATTAACAATAAAGGCTTAATGGAATTATATCCTTCAACTTACTTAATCTCATTAATTAAATTAAAGACTTTCATGTTTCTAGTTCATAATCATATTATTAACAAACATGCTTGACATCAATTAATTCCATTTTTATCTTGTGTCTTTTATTTAATTAATCTTATTAATTAAATAAAAGTTCCTATTGTACTTCTAATTAATGATTTCATCATTAACAAACACCATCTTAAATTTATTTAGTTCAATCTAGTTGCAACCAAATAAATTATGCTACCTACCAATTTAACACTCATCATACACAATCTTTTGTGTGTGACTCTTTAGGTTCATCCTTAGTTGGTAATGAGTATAGTTCGAAAGATATGAGTAGTGCCTAACCTACAGCCCATATCGTAGCCCAACTATGATGAAGTGAAATGGATTACAATGAACTCTCTTGATTATGGGTACCCTATGGTATAAACCTTTGTCTTACTTTATCTTGACCAAGCGAGAGTCATGAATTTAGTCAAATTCATAAACTTAATCATATGAGCAATTAGTGTTGCCTCAGAGGCTAATGTTTCTATTAGAAACCCCTTTTCTGATTACATATTACCTTAGCTAAGAATTTTCATTTCATAGAACATTAACAACATAGGACAAATACCTTGCTCACTTGCAAGGAGACAAATCCCTTATTGAACATTCATGCCTCCATATGCACCTAGGCAATGACACGTTAAACTTATGACCCTATTCCATATTAGGATAGATATTGGCCTTTAATGCCCTAATTACATGTTAACCATTATGCGCACAAGACAACCATATTGTCTCAGGTCTAGGTCCACGTGCACTTAACATAATCACAAGGTAGGATGTTAATAGCTAAGAGTGAATTGCAAGTGTATTTCATTCTACAAGTTATTGTTTGAATGCTCATTTTCGAATTACACATCCACACACATATATTCTCAATCTTATACTGAATGACATAATACTCACCATACAAATACAAGTTGTATAAATTGTATCAACTCTCTAATGCTCTCTAGACTTTCTATGACTTGCGAACTGGTTTTAGTAATCGTCAAGTAAGATAGCTTTGTGTCTATATCCAAAACTCCTTGTGAAAAAAGCTTACTAACTCAATCACTTGGGCACATGCAATATTTTACGCCATTTAAGATTTACATACACAAAAACTTGATATAATATTAATATGAATAAATCAAAATCTTGTTGTAAGGTTGCTTTGTAAGGTATCCCAAAGACTCTATGGGATACAAGTTCTACCTATTTGATAACCAAAGGAATATTGTTGGTTATCAAGCACACTTCCTGGAGGAAGAGTTCATCTGGGAAACACTGGTAGAACCATTGTGCTCAACAAAGTTTAGCATGATGGACAAAGTAAGGAACCTACATGGTAGTTACTTATTTAAGAAACACCTTCTATGATACAGCCATTGTGTCGATCGAGTAGAGTCTCTCATGAACCAAATAGATATAGTTATGTCCTAAAGAATGGGCAAGAGTTGTTCATTATGGGAGATAATATCATGAAGATGATTCTTCTACATACGATCACGCAATGGCCGATAGGGACTTTGCCAAGTGGCAGGAGGCTATGCAGTCTAAGATGGAATTGATGTATTCGAACCAAGTTTGGACCTTGGTGGAGTCACTCGAGGGAATAGTTCTCAATAGATGTAAGTGAGACTGCAAAAGGAAGATTGGTTCGACTAGCGAGGTAGAGACCTTTAAAGCCTTACTTGTAATGAAAAGCTATAGTTGAAAAGAGGTTATTGATGATGAGAAGACTTTTTCACTTGTAGCTATGATCAAATCAATTTGGATACTTCTCGCAATGACCACCCATTTGGATTATGAGATTTGGCATATATATGGATGTCAAAACTACTTTGCTCGATAGGTTTCTTAAGGAGGATATCTATATGGTGCAGCCACATGGTTTTGAAATCTAAGGCGAGTCTCATAAAGTGTGCAAGCTTAAGAGGTCCATCTATAGCCTTAAGTAGGCATCAAGGAGTTGGAATCTTCGCTTTGATGGTGTAGTTAAATCGTTTGGCTTCATCAAAAACAAGGATGAACCCTACGTCTGCAAGAAAGTCAATGGGAGCATAATCACACTCCTGATAGTATATGTAGATAACATACTTCTCATTGGGAATGATGTTGGGCCGATGATATTGGTCAAAACATGTTTATCCAATACATTCTCCATGAAAGACTTGGGATAAGCGTACATCTTAGGAATTTGCATCTATAAAGATAGAATGAAAAGATTGATGGGTCTCTCCCAAGCCTTGTACATATACAAGATCCTAAAAAGGTTCAAGATAGAAGCCTTAAAGAGAGGATTGCTACTAGTTAAGCCATAGCATTCATCTCTAAAAGTCTATATACCTATAATTAAACAATGATAGGAGATCAATGGTTGCCATTCCATATGCTCTGGCAATTGGAAGCCTAATATATGCAATGCCACTTCAATAAAGTTATCATTCGGTCATGTTTTGAGCTAAGAGATTGTCTGTTGATACCAAATAAGCTAAAGAATGTTGTCTCTATGCCTTTATTGGTAAAAAAAGGTTTAAAATTTTCTTTAGAGACAACAAGTGCTGAATAAATTGGTTGGCACTGCTTAATTGGTAAATGGTCTATACCAATTGAATTTGGACAATAAGCCTGTGATGAATGTGGTGACAAACAAACATGCTAGTGATAGCTTAAATTCCAAGAAAATATGGTATCTTAGACTAAGATACATTGGGGATACAACGATTAGCAAGTTGAAAAAGAATAGGTTTATTGGCATATTAAGAGAAGAGCGGTATTTGACTTGCAAACCTTGCACCCCAAGTAAGATGGATAAAAGTTTATTTAATGGACATGTCAAAAGAACCTTACAGGCATTAGAGTTAGTCCACATCAATGTTGTGGGGCCATTTAATGAAATGGCAAGAGGAGGCTTTCACTACTTGATAACATTTTCTAATGACTATTTTAGGTATATTTATGTGTACTTAATGAAGTACAAACTTAAATCCCTAGGAAAGTTCAAAAAATTTAATACACAAGTAGAAAAGCAAACTAGCCAACATGTGAGGCACTATGATTGCATCATGGTGGTGAATATGTGAGTGTCGAGTTTGTTGAGTTCTTCGAGAAAAATGGCATTGTATCACAAGTAACACCACTGGTAGCCCCTCAACTAAATGATGTAGCTGAGCATTGGAATCAAACTTTGTTGATCATGATTCGATCCATGATTGGTTTTGTGGATCTTCTCATATCACTATAGGTTCATGCCCTTCTCACAATCACACATATCATGAATAGAATTCCCTTTAAGTCTATTTCTTGAACCTCACTTGAGATGTGAAGTTGGAGGAAGCCAAGCCTTAAGCATATAAGGACTTGGGATGTTCGGATTACTTAAAGAAGAGTAGATAGATAAGGTAGAGGCAAGGGCCAATAGGGGCCATGTTGTTAGATATCCCAAGCATTCCGTGGGATATGAGTTCTACCTACTTGAGGACAATAAGATTGTCTTTAGTTATTAAACACACTTTCTTTAGAAAGAGTTTATTGAAAAAAGTGGTATAGGTAGAACTGTAGTGCTCTAGGAAGTTAAGCACGAGAAATAGCGTGGCAAGACCATAAAATAAACTCCTATTCAAGTACAACCTTCTACAATGCAAACATTGCAATGATCAGGTAGGATCTCTCGAGTACTAGAGAGATTTGGTTCTGTCCTAGAGAATAGATAAGAGTTATCTACTATAGGTGACAATGATTGTGGAAATGATCCTTTTACTTTTAATCAAGCAATGTTGGAAAAGTACTCTACCAAGTGGCTAGAGGCTCTGAAGTCCAAGATGGATTATAGGTGTGCAAACTAAGTATAATGCCATATCTATTTTTTTTGATAGATTTTCGAAAATGACACATTTAATTCCTTGTCATAAAACTGATGATGCTAGCCATATAGCTAATTTGTTCTTTAGCTAGCCATATAACCAAGCGACTTGGTCTGGAATGGTAAGACTCATTGAGTTATTTCCATTTCTTATTCATTCTACATATATACACTTGTAGACACGCACCCCTTTATTTCACCGTTTTCTTTCAATTTGTCCAGTAGTCAAGTTGGTTTGGCTAGAGAAAATTATGACATGAATGGATACTTGAGGCCATTAAAAGGAGAAATGCAATGGGTAACCCAAACGATTGAGAAAATAGAGACCTTGTGTGTTTTAAGTGTCAGGGACAAGGGCATTTTACAAACCAATGCCGACATGGGAGAGATCATCACCAATGAAAGTGAAGGAGAAGATGGGATTGATCAGCATGGTGATGATGATGAACTGTATGATAGAAAAAGCAAGGGATGTGAGGAGAGCTTTTCAGGGTGAGAGCCCTATGGTATTACTATTGTACAAGGAAAACTTAATGCTTTTTGATGATGTCATATCATCCCTCTCTGAATCTATTGGTCAATTTTTGCAAGAATTTTAGGATGTATTTCCCAAGGAGTTTCCTAGTAGGTTGCCAACAATTTGTGGGATTGAGCACCAAATTGACTTGGTGATGTAGCTTCTATTTCAAATTGACCCACTTACAAGGTAAACTCAGAAAAAGCTATGGAGATCCAATACCCAGTAGAAGAATTGTTGCAAAATGGATGGGTTCGAGAGAGCATGAGCCCATGTACAGTATCAGTTCTACTTGTGCCCAAAAGAATGGTGAGTGGTGAATGTTTGTTGATTGTTGAGCCATAAACGCCATTATGGTTAAGCATCACTACCCTATTTCTCATTTGGATTATATGTTAAATAAATTGTATGGTGCTAGCTTATTTCCTAAAATTGACTTAAAGAGTAGGCAATAGCAAATTAGGATGAGAGAAGGGGATGGATGGAAAATGGCATTTAAGACTAAATTTGGCTTGTATAAGTGGACCATCATGCCATTTGGTACATTCATGAGATTGATGAACCATGTCCTACATGCTTACATTGGCAAATTTGTTGTTGTATACTTTGATGATATTTTGATATATAGTAGGAGCATAGATAAGCATGTTGAGCATGTGTGACATGTTTTTGATTACATTGAGGTAAGGTCAATTATATGCCAACCTTAAGAAATGTGTATTTTGTGTGAACCATTGTGTTTTCTCGGGATTTGTCGTTAGTTCACTAGGAATACATGCTGATGAAGAGAAAATCAAAGCCATACAAGAATGGTGCATGCCTCAATCCATTGGAGAGGTTAGGCGATTCCACTAGTTAGCTAGCTTCTACAAACGGTTTGTGAAAGATTAGCACAATTGCAGCCCCATTGACCACCATGACTGAGAAGAATGAGAAGTTTAAATGGGAAAAAGGACAATAGGATGCCTTTGACACTTTAAGACAAAAGTAACATGCACCCATTCTTGGTTTACTTAATTTTGGTAAAACGTTTAAAATTGGCTGTGATGCTTTCAGTGTAAGAATTGGTGCAGTGTTAATGCAAAAAGGAAGGCCCATTGCTTACTTTAGCGAGAAGTTGAGTGGAGCGACCCTCAACTATCCTACATATGACAAGGAGATGTATTCCTTAGTATAGGCATTGCACACTTGGCAACATTTCCTAAGGTCTAAGGAGTTCATGATCCACACCGGTCATGAATCTTTGAAGTATCTCAAAAGTTAAAGTAACTTGAGTAAAAGGCATGCTAGGTCTGTTTCATTTATTGATTCATTTCCCCATGTGATAAGTATAAGAAAAGAAAAGACAATGTTGTTACCAATGCTTTATCACATTAGTACACATTGATTTCCACCTTGAGCACAAAAAAATTGGGCTTTGAGCATATTTGTGAAATGTATGAAAATAATGATGATTTTAGTGCTATATATGCACTAACACACACTACCCACATGAAAATTTTGTCAAGATAATGGATACTTATATTTTGATGGAAAGTTATATGTGCTTAATTATTCCTTGTGTGAGCTGTTGATAAGAAAGGCTTACAATGGAGGATTGGTAGGACACTTTGGTGTCACCAAGATTGTAAGTATCTTGCAAGAACATTTCCACTAACCTCATTTATGAACGGACATGGATAGGATCATTGATTGATGCTTGGCGTGTTGACAGGCCAAGTCCCCACACACATCCCAATAGTTTTTACATTTCTTTACCTATGTTCCAAGCCCCTTGGACTGACATTTCTATGGATTTTGCATTAGGGTTTCCTAGAACTAAAAATGGATGTCATTCCATATTTGTTGTTACTGATAGATTTTCAAAAATGGCACATTTTATTCCTTATCACAAAATTGATGATGCAAACAATGTAGCTAATTTGTTCTTTAGGAAAGTTGTTTGCTTGCATGTAGTCCCTAGGAACATTCCTTCTGACCATAACATTAAAATTTTTAGTTATTTTTGAAAAACTCTTTGGTGTAAGTTGGAAAAAAATTGATTTTCTCTATCACTTGCCACCCCTAAACCGATGCCCAAACAAAAGTAGTCAATCGAACTTTGGAAATCTTGTTGCATGCTATTCTTAAAAAAAAATTAAAGTCATGGGAAGATTATTTGCCACATGTTCAATTTGCATGCAATAGGAGCATACACACAGCCATAGAATTTTCATCCTTTGAGATTGTGTTTGGATTGAATCTTTTAACTTCAATGAATTTGTTGCCATTACCTAATAGTGAACAAGTCAATACAGATGGCAAGAAGAAGTTTGAGTTTGTGAGATCCCTACATGAGAAAGCACAACAAAATTTGGAGAAGAAGATCCGACAATATAAGCAACAAGATAGCAAAGGGTGCAAGAAAGTCTTATTTGAACTTAGTGATTGGTCATGGGTTTATTTTAGGAATGAAAGGCTCCCACAGCAAAGACAAAGCTACACCTCAAAGGAGATGACCCATTTAAAGTTTTGGAAAAAGTTTGAGACAAAGCCTATGAGATTGAGCTACTCGGTGGAGTATAATGTTAGCACTACATTTAATGTCTTTGACATGTCCATAAGTGATGAAAAGGGCTTAAGGTTGATGGACCAATCTTCTCAAGAGGAGGTGAATAATGTGGACATCCAAGGACGAGAACCCCTCAAGCTGCCACTCGAACCTATCACAAGAGCAAGGACTTGCACGTTTAAGAAGGCCTTTACAAACTTTATGCTTAATTGGAAGCTTAATGGACATTTGGACATGCTGGGAGGACCAATGGAAAGAATGTAGCATCAAATTTTGACTTTGGAAGTCCAAGTAGTGCCATGAAACTTTGCAATTGCAATCCAGACCAATCCCAATCGAGCCAGATCAACCAAATTGACATTGGAGGTTCTTTAAGTTTATGATCACACCCTGTACAATCAAGCTAAGGAGATGCCATCAACATGGAAAATGGTTGTAGGCTAAAAGATCGCAATTTCAGTGCGTCGACTAAAGGAGTTGTGCTTGATTTGAAGAAAGGCTAGCTCAATCACGATGCAAGCAGGAAGACAAATTTTTGACATCATTACAACAACTGTTGGTCATTGAATGCAATTGGAGAATATTCGCTTTCACTTTCTGGCTGGTTGTTTGTGAGTGTGAGTAATTTAAACTACTAAAGTTAAGTACAAATTGGGTCATTTTGGTGCATTTTAGTGGTTTGTGGCTAACACTTGCATGCAATGAAGTATATCATTTTAGAAAACCTATCGATAACCATAAAAATACTATCTTTACTTGTTCGAGTTTGCAGCTGACCTAATGAAGTCCATTGAAATGTATATCCATAGCATCAGCATATACAATCCTTGTAGTTGAACTCTCGACTTGGCCTCCTTGCACTTAATGCATCTATCTGCTATTCTTTTAACATCTCTCTGCACATATGGCCAAAAGAAAGTTCTTGCAAAACCACAAATGTCTTGGTGACACTATAGTGTCCCACTAGACCTCCATCATATATGTCTTTGGATTAGTAACTCACACAAGGAACACTTAGGAATACACAACCTATATATGTGGAACAAATACCCATCATGCTGAAAATACTTATCATGTACACCTTTGGCAATTCATACACTTGACCAAAATTTTCATCACTTGAATACAATGCTTTAATATGCTCAAATCCCAAAGGTCTAGCATTTAATGTAGTAAGCAATGAATATCTCCCAAACAATGCATCTACTACTACATTTTGTACACCTTTCTTGTACTTAATTACATATGGGAAAGGGTCAATGTAAGGTACTCATTCAATATGTATATGACTCAACTTACCTTGGCTCTTTAGTTGCTTTAGGGACTCATGATCCATATAGACAACAAATTCCCTAGGTCTCAGATAATATTGAAATACCTCCAAATCCCTTACCAACATGTATGCCTCCTTGTTGTATGTTGGGTAGTTTTGGCTTTGCTCTATTCAACTTCTCACTCAAATATGCAATTGACCTCTTCTCTAGCATCAACATTGCTCCAACTCCGATTCTTGAAGCATTAAATTCAAGTTTAAATGTTTTATAAAAGTCAGGTAAAGATAATACAAGAGCATTAGTAAGCCTTTCCTTAAGCAACTCAAATGACCTTTGCTGAGGTTCTTCCTAGTCGAACTTCTCAACCTTCATAATGATCATGGTTAGTGGTATGGTGATTGTGCAGAAGTCTCATATGAACCTCATGTAGAAGCTCACAAGACAATGAAAACTCTTCACCTCAATGACAGTCTTGGGTGTTGGCCATTTTCAGATTGCTTTTAACTTTATTCTCATCCATGCAAATTCCTTGTGCACTTACTACCTAGACAAGAAATACACAATGATCCACACAAAATGTACACTTCTTAGGGTTAGCATACAATTGTTCTTTTTGCAAGAATCCAAATACTTCCCTAAGGTGTCTAACATGCTCATCAATAGATTTGCTATATACAAGAATGTCATTAAAATAGCCACAATGAATCTACCTATGAAAGCATGTAAAACATAATTCATAAGCCTCATAAATATGTAAGGTGCATTTGTTAATCCAAATGGCATTGCTAACCACTCATGCAATCCATATTTTCTTTTAAAGGCTTGCTTTCCACTCATCTCCCTCTTTCATGCAAATTTAATGATACCTACTGTTAAGATCAATTTGAGAAAATACACCAGTCCCTTATAATTCATCAAGCATATCATCTAACCTAAGAATGGGATGATAATACTTTACCCTTATAGCATTTATGGCTCTACAATCCACGTACATTTGCCAAGACCCGTCCTTCTTTGGTACTAGCAATATTGGCATTGCATAAGGGCTTATGCTTTTTCTAACTCAACCTTTGCTAGCCAATTCTTTCATTTGTCATTGAATCTCCTTAGTCTCCTCTGAGATTGTTCAATGTGCTAGTTGGTTCAGAACGGTTGCTCTAGATACGAAGTCAATTTGATGCACAATCCCTCTGACTAGTGGCAATCCACTCAGCAACGTGTCTAAAAGGATATCCTAAAACTCCTACAAAAAAAACAAAAGAAAACACAACACTTTTAGGGAGGGAAGATGTGACCTTTTTGGTTAAATAAATTTCTTTGCACAAAGTAAAATCACTCTTTGCTCACTCCCTATGACTACCCACACATCTCTCATTCTCGCCAACATACGCTCTTTTTCTGTTCTTTCCTCCCCCTCTATTTATTTTTCCTTTTCCTCTTCATGTCTAATCCATATTGTTACTATAGGTAGTGTTAATCCTTCTGCACCTTCTTCAATATAAGTGGTACAAGTTTCACCTTATATTGTGATAGAATGTATACCTATTCGCCTTGCCATGCCGTACTACATCTTGATCAAACTACCACACCATTCTCAACAAGTTATGACTCACCAGCATAGGGACCACATCACATAGTACACCATCCTTGTACTTAACTATCTCAAACTCCGCTAACACTTGTTTTGTTACCTTTACTTCACTATTGTTATTTAACCACTGCAATTTGTAAGGTTGGGTATGGTCATGAAATGGAAGTCCAAGTCTCTCCACCAACATTGTACTAGCAACATTTATCGTTGCTCCTTGAATCCTTCCACCTTTACTTTTGCATTTAATGCCTTCCTAACCACCAAGCTTACACTACTTGTCTCCTCATTAATTCCATCCTCTACTTCAGATGGTACCTCCTCCAATAGTTGCATCTCATCTCCATTGCTATCTTCTTCCTTGGTCATCTCTCCTTTATTAGTCATATCATTGTCTACCTATTTAGGCATTGGGTTGCCATGTGTCTCCTCCCTAGACGCTAAAAATACAAAATATCTTAATTACACGTGTTAGAAGTACTAGGGTTTGGATTTTGAACCTTAGCTACTTTAACCTAGGGTGCATCCTAGGGCTTAGGAACCCCAACTACCTTAGCTAGTTACTTCTCCTTTCTACGGGTGAACTATTGTGCAATTGTGTACGGTGGATGGATGCTATTGTCTACTCCTCCTCTTTAGCTACTTCTCTATCTTGATGGCTCACTCCACCAAGTCTCCAATCTCCATATAGTGGTGCAGGTCTAACACATTGGCAATCTCTCAATTCAATCACCCTATGAACCTTGCCATGGTTGCCTTTTTTATCCTTCACTATGTTACCCTCATTAGTGCCATCTTCATTTTCTCGTAGTAGTCCTCTATGCACCAACTACCCTGCACCAATGTCTGTAATCATCTATACATCCTTGTAGTAATGACTCAGCACAAGGAGTATAAAGACGTGTGTGGAAGTATAAAAGATATACAGACATGTGTGTGGAAGTAATCCAAACATAAAGAGATCGATCCTAGCTAAAAGAATACGGTGCAATTAATTTGAGAGCAAAAGGATTGATCTAGGTCAAGCTAATTGTGTGATTGACCTAGTTTTGAGGAGCGATTGATCCTGCATCTAAAACTCATGAATTTACTCAATATAATTCTTTGATATTCACTCCAATTCAATTTCTTTTAGGTCTCAACATTCTCCACGTGATTAGGAATAAGTTGGGCTATAAATTCAAGCACAGATCACAACTTTTTGAATCATTCAATTCTCTCATATTTTTTGAATGTAAACTCTCTCTTTTTTGACAATAAAAGAAAACACAATGGTAGAATACAAAGAACAAGAAACAACAAAACGAAAAAGACAAGCCAAATTGGTACTTGAATTGGTGCTCAGATAAGAATATGAAACAGCCAACTCTAATGCCAACTGACATGTGTGTGTGGAAGTATAAAAGATAAAGATAGCAGAGTAGGCTAGAACCCATGAATCAACCAAGAACACACCTAGAATAATTCGATTTGGACTTCATGAGAAATTGAAGAACTTAAGTTCGAGGAAGACAAATATTGTATTGAGTAGCAAGAATCAAAAAGTTTTTTCAATGACATAACTAGGAACTATTTATAGGGTTAAGGAATCCTCCACAAGCACCCTATGGAGGAATGTGGATTTGATGTCTATTTGTGAAATCTCATAGTCCAAGTGGGAGACTATCGCAAGCAAAATCCAAATGGATTTCAACATGACTAATGATGAGAAGGTTTCCTTATAGTTAATTCTCTCCTTTTAGGTGTAGCCATTTGCCACCAACCTAGCCTTGTAGTTTTTTATCTGAGTCAAAGCAATTTTCCTCTTTTAGACCCATTTGCATTTGATAGGAACAATTCCCTTGGATTTCATAAAGGATATAGTAGAGTGCATACTTGGTTGACACACATTGAATCCACCTCAGATTTCATAGAGGATACAGTAGAGTGCATACTTGGTTGACAAGCATTGAATCCACCTCAAATTTCATAGCCTCTAGCCACTTGGTGAAGTCCTTATCTACCATTGCCTAATCAAAGACAGAAGGATCATCTCTATGACCATTTTCTCCTATTACGAATAGATTTTGTTCGTTCTCTAGAACATAACTGTATCTCTCTAATGCTTGAGAGATTCAACCTAACCGTGACGGCGATTGTGTCTTGAAGGTTGCTATTGAATAGGAAGTTGCCTTATAGCCATATTGCTTTGTTCCTTGTGCCTAACTTTCTTGAGTACTATTATTCTACTTGAACCACTTTTTCTCAAATGAACTCTTTTTCAAGAAAATGTGCCTAATAGTCGATGACAATCCTATTGTCTTCGGGTATGTTGAACTCATAACTCATGGAATCTCTAGGATATCCTTTAAAGTAGCCTACAACAACTCTCCCCTCTAATTTTTTTGTTTTAGTCTTCCTAAGTTAGCCGAACATCCTCAAATCCTTAAGTCTTTAAAGCTCAACTTCCTTCCATTTCACATCTCATGTAGGGTGGAGGGAGTGAACTTAGAAGGAATCCTATTCAAAATGAATGCAGTGGTAAGAAGGGTATGCCCCCATAGGGATATAGGTAAGTTAATGAAAATTATCATAGATCAAACCATGTCCAACAAAATTTGATTTCTATGCTTAACTACACCATTCAATTGAGTCATCAGTGGTATCAAGTATGATTCAATACAATTCTCCTTGAGCAACTTAGCAAACTAAACACGCTTGTACTCACCACCACATTCTGACCGTAGTGCTTTGACATGTCTGCCAATTTGCTTCTCTACTTGCCCATTGAATTCTTTGAACTTTTTAAAACATTATGCTTATAATTCATCAAGTATAACCACATCTTGAATAGTCATCGCTCGCGATGCAGGCAAGAATGCAGGTTTTGATTTCCTTTTGAATTTTGACCATTGGAGCCACTTTTTAGAGGGTATTTTCTTCATTTTACCTATTTTAACCCTAGGGTAATGCCTTGTTTCTATAAATACATTCATTTTGCTCTTGCATAAAAACTTTTGGTCATTTATTGAAAGTAGAGAGAATGTTCTCTTCCTATTTCTTACTTCTTATTTGAGTGTGAGTTATTATGCCAAGCTAAGTACAAATTGGGTCATTCAGGGTGTATTCCAATGGTTTGTGGCCAACACTTTTCAGCATGGTGTTTGGTTTCTTTGTTACTAAAAATCAATTGGTTATAAAGGTTAGCCCCAAGTGAGGTTAGTTTTGACTCAATTTATTTTGTGTAATCTCGTTGGTTATCCATTCTCATATTTTCTTCCCATTTTCTCAACCATCTTCAATCCTTGCTTCTACTTGGTTCACATCACTAGCTCCTCCCCCACCACAAGTTTTGCTATATCGTACTATGCCCTCGAAATTAATCAATTGGTTTATAGTTAGTATGGCTCTAGAAAAGCACTAAGGTGGCCATGTTGTGAAGGTTAGCTGCTTGGAACCCAATCAGGCATTTAGCCCAGTCCAACATTTAGCTCAGTAGGGCATTTAGCCCAATTAAGCATTTAGATTAAGTCTTGAAGCCAGGTCAAGGTCAGTCCATGATTCACCACTACAATATTAGGTGCAGTCACCTAGTTCGCAAGAGGAAGCCACCTAGCCTAGATTTTCTGCTGGTTATCTATGATAGTTAAGCAGTAGTCAAATAACTATATCAATCACACATTAGCAATGAAGTAGTGGAAAGAAACTATTCGTGTATGCATGGTATAAAAAGAGATGAAAATGTGAAAGGAAAGAGAATCACCAGAACATACAAAAGATCATCACATTAACCTATGGACATAGGCTTGTGTGCCAGTAAAGCCAACTAAAAAGCCCCCCTTTGGGGTCTACGAATGGCACAGCAACTTAGTGCCAGAATAGTGGTAACCTACACAAATTCACAACTTGTACTCCAACAATATCAAAGAGGCTACACAGTGAGGGAGAGCAAATGAGGCAGCACATTGAGGTTGTGAGAGAAGCTGCAGCAAAGTTCAAAGATTTAAAGCTAGTACAGATTGACCGAGGTGACAACCAAAGGATGGATGAGCTGGAAAAGCTAGCAGGAGCATCAAGTCTATCTAACAGAGATACTTTGACCCTAAAAATGGCTTCTAGCGATAACCTGGAAGAGAAAGTGCTAATTATAAGACAAGATGATTAGAGAGGTTGCATAATAGAATGCTTGAGGGGAAAACCTTCTAAATAAAGAGAAAGAGTCAAAAGTCTTCCAATTGATATTGATTGGAGACATGCTATATCACAAAGGGTTCTTCCAGCCAGTGCAAAGGTGTTTAGGGCTTGAGGAAGCCTCAAACGTTATCAAGGAGGTCCACAATGGATACTATAGAAGTCACTTAGGAGGACGAGCCTTAACAATGAAAATCATGAGGACCGAATATTACTAGCCCTTGGTGAGGTAAGATGTGATGATATGCATAAAGTGTGCTTAGTGCTAAAAGTACGCTAGTGCTACTCACTCACTAGTGGAGGCCATGTAGGTCTTACTTGTCCTACCCTAGCCCTTCACTAGATAGGCAATGGACATCATAGGACCTCTCCCATGGGCTACTAAACAAATGAAGTTCTTGGTTGTAGCAATAGATTATTTTAGCAAATTGGGTCAAGGTTGATGAGCCCTTAGCTAGGATTATTGAAGCCGCAATCACAAAGTTTATATTATGAAATTTAGTCGGCAGATTTGGGGGACCATGGGAGATAATCATAGATGATGGAAGATAATTTCAAGGAGAAAAGATAAGAGACTGATGCCAGAAGCAATGGATAAAACAACTGTTTACCTCTATAGCCCATCCCCAAACCAATGGTTAGGTTGAGGCTACTGGTTGGTCTATAGTCAAAGGGCTTAAACTAAAAATGGACAAAGCTAGAGGTGCCTGGGACAAAAAGTTATCAGAGGTGTTATGGGCTTATCGAACAACACCACACTTAGTCACTGGAGAAAGTCCTTTTAGCTTGGTATACAGAGTATACATCTTTATCCCATCTGAGGTAGGCAGAAGCTCGCCAAGAGTGTAAAGGTATGACATGAAACAAAACCAGCAAGGTATGCAAGAACATCTAGATTTAAGGGTCAAAGGCACCGCCCTTATATTGCGGATATAAAATGGGTCAAGGCATAGTTGCTATCCATCCTAGCCATGTGGCTAGCACTCTTCCCTTTGCTATAAAACAATGGGCTAGGCTGATCATGCTACCATCCATTATTACGTCAGCTTTAATGTTTACTGAGATCAACTAATAGGGAAGGGCATGATGAAGCGAGGGTCAAATGTGAACAACTTAAACCCTAAGGTGTGCTCTGATCAAATTCTGGAAGATGAGTTCTGGACTTGACCAATATGGAAGAGTCTGATGATGAATTTGAGTACTTTGTGGAGGAAGTGTGTAAGGCAAAGAAGAAGGCTAAAGCCATGGCTAAGGGGGACACTAGAGGGCTGAGGAGGCCACTCAAGAAGGTGGGAATGCCTAATGTTTTATCTTTTTTCTTTGTTTCTTATTCATTGTAATGAAATTATTAATGTAATGAAGTTTTTTTATTATGCTATTGTAGCTTTCCTCTTGTCTTCTATAATACTAGATTTTAACAAGTGTAGAAAATATTCCAACAAAACAAAATCATTTTTGGACAACATGTGATAAGTTAATCTAAACTACCCAACTAATCAAATCGCTTTACTTAAGGCCATAAAAATGGATTGTTAATG
The DNA here is from genome assembly GCA_019155195.1 of Avicennia marina. Taxonomy (NCBI): domain Eukaryota; kingdom Viridiplantae; phylum Streptophyta; class Magnoliopsida; order Lamiales; family Acanthaceae; genus Avicennia; species Avicennia marina. The sequence continues at coordinate 6,374,635 of CM032763.1, forward strand.
ATACCTTCTAAGTATTTGAATGACTTCGGGTAATTTTTTAAGTCAAAAGTCGAGTCAATTAAAAGCAACTCATGGCTCAAAAAAAGGGGTAGGTAATTAGCTTATCGCATCTTTGTACCGTAGAAAGGGTTTGGGCAATTTGTAGCCTGGTGGGCAACTTGTATCTTAGAAGGATTCTGGGCAACTTATTGTTTGGCGACCAACTTGTAGCTTAGAATAGGTTTTGACAACTTGTAACTTGGTATGTAACTTGTAGCTCAAAAGGGTTTTAGGCAATTTGTAGCCTAGTGAGCATCTTATAGCTCCAAAAAAGTCTACGTAACTTATAGCCCGATGAGCAACTATAGCTTAAAAGGATTTGGGCAACTTGTAGCTTAATAAGCAACATGTAGGTCAAAAGGTTTGGGCAACTTATAGCCTTCCTGATGAGCAACTTGTAGTTCAGAATGGTTTGGGGAACTTGTAGCCTAGTGAACAATTTGTAGATTAAAATGGTTTTGGACAACTTGTAACCTAGTGAGCAACCTGTAGCTTAGAAGGGCTTTGGGCAATTTGTAGCCCAGTGAGCAATTTGTATCTCATAGGGTTTGGGCAACTTGTAACTCGATGAGCAACCTATAGCTCAAAAAGTTTGGACAACTTGTAACCCAATGAGCAACTTCTAGCTCAGAAGGATTTTAGGTCCCATTTACTTCCAACTTTCCTACTATCTTATGGCCTATGTTCTACACAATACTTTTCTCTTCCCTCAAACTTCCTTTGTTGCTCTAGTTTATTAAATGAGCCAATAATTCGTTGTTTATACTTTAAGTTCCTAAGGTGGGCATTCCTTCTTTTTGTCCTTTTTTAGCACCAACTCTTCCCTCATTGCCTATTGTTCCACTATCAGTCATATGTCAACACTTGCGGAGATTCTTCTCCTACTTCTATGGGATCACATCGACCCCCTATGTTAAAGCATATAGGCTTTCTTGCATTGTGTTTGTTGGTGTTGTTTGGCATGCCCAAGAACCTCTGGCAATTCATCCACCCCATCTTCTTTTTGATCCTTTCAGTCTAGTCCTCAATCCTCAAATGATGATCCTATTGACCACCTCCACTTATCTATTATCTGTGCGTGATATGCTGTGCTAAACTTTTGATAGATCTTCTGGCTTTCTCACCAATCTTAGGTAGATTTTTATATGCAATATTAGCATACTAAGTTCTTCCATAGAAATTTTATCAACTCTCTCTCAACTATTCGGCCTTCAAGCTTTGCCTTGACCTACTTCGTGAAGTAATCCACTACTACTAAGAGAAATTTCCTCTACTCTATTGCAAATGGAAAAGGCTCTACTATGTAAATCACCCATTATGCAAATAGTATAGGTGATATCATGCTATTCATTTCCTGGGCTGGTATGTTGGACTAATCAGCATATCTTTGCTATTTGTCACAAGTCTAGACTAATCACATCGCATCTTACTTTAAAATAGGCTAGAAATATCTAGTGCCAAGGATTTTCCTTGTAAAGCTGATTCCTCTTATCGAGATTTATAGGATCCTTCATGAATTTCACTTAGTACATACTTTGCTTTGCCCAAGCCTAAGCTTTTGAGGAGAGGCTAGCTATACAACCTTTTATAAAGGATGTTACCGATCTTTATGAACTTGATCGCTCTCCACTGTATCTCCTTGTCCACTTCCTCACCTTGGAGATCCTTGAGTGTGGAGGTCTTCCAATTGCCCTCTCCAATTATCACTCCTATCATGGAATCAATTGCTCTTTGCAACGTGATCCGTCTTGGTACTTCTATCTTCAATGCTGCTGCCATTTTAGGTAATGAACATGCTTTATCGTCATTCTCATCCCTAGAGATTTGGTAGATTTGAAAATCCTCAAAACCTTTGGCTATTTCCTTAATCTGTTAAACATATTCTTTCATGTTCTATTCCCTCATATTGAATTCTCTATTATACTGTTTTGGTACCAATTGAGAATCTGAATAAGCTATTATCTTGGAGATTTTTAGTATAAGGCAAGGAAGCCCAAGCACAGTCTACACTCAAATTCTTATTTTTTAAGGCTAGTTAGGACAAGTCCTACTCTTCTACCATGTTGAGTTACTAAGCTATCAACATGCATCATCTAAGGTCAGTTGTTAGTTTCCTCATATATCTCCACCATAAAGTAGACTCACACCTAACTTTTGATGGTAGTCCTTAATGCATAATAAATGTTGAATTTTCTTAACTCTACTACCCATTTGACTATCCTTCCCAAAGCTTTAGTCTTAGTTAATATCACTTTTAAGGGATACCTTGTAAAGAGATCAACTAAACAGGCTGGGAAATAACATATCAACTTCTTGGTTGATGTGACTAGTGCTAGGAATATTGTAGAATACCTACACTCTGCATCCTGCAAGACCCTACTTATGTAGTAGATCGGTAGCTGTTGTCCTTCGCTTTTCCTGACTAAGACCAAATTAACTGCTCCTTTAGATATTGCCAAGTACAAGTAGAAATTTTCTCCCAGCTTAGGTTTTACTAGTAGTGTTTGACTAGATAAGTATTATTTTAGTTCATCAAAGAACAACTGACAATTTCACCCATCGTTCAAAGTTTTTAGCCTTCTTTAGCACCCTGAAGAAAGGGGAAGCTTTTGTCAGTAAAGTGGAAGTTAAACCAACTTAAAGGGCAATTATTCCTTTCAACCATTGAACTTGCTTGATAGTTTAGAGGATGACAATTTCAACACCACGTGTATTTTGTCTGGGTTGGCCTCTATGCTCTTTTTGGTTACCATATACCCTAAAACCTTTCCTTCTTTGATGCTAAAAGCACACTTAGTTAGATTTAACTTAAGTCCGAACTTTCTTAATGCCAAAAAATTTTCCATTAGGTCCACTATATGGTTCTTCTTCTATTTTGTTCTGACTAACATATCATCTATGTAAACTTCAATGTTTCTGCCTATTTTATGCTGAAATATTTTATCCATTAACCTCTAATATGTGGCTCTAAAGTTCTTAAGGTCAAAGGGTATAACCATATAATAATAAGTTTCAAAGGGAGCAACAAAACTTACCTTGTTCCAATCATCCTCTACCAGAGGGATTTGGTGATATCCCTAGTAGGCATCCATCATGCTAAGCAATTTTGACCCCATCGTGGCATCAAGCAACTAATCTATCCTTAGTAGTGAGTAATAACCTTTAAGGCATATCTTATTTACGTCTCAAAAATCCATGCACATTCTCCATTTTTCTGTTATTTTAGGCACGACCACAGCATTGGACAACAACTCTAGAAACTATGTCTCCTCAATTTGTCCTACGCTAGTCAACTTTTGGATCTCTTCTTTTATAGCAATGATTTTTTTTGTGTTGAACTACCTTAGCTTCTATTTGATAGATTTGACTCATAGGTCAATATTCGACCTGTGCTCTGCCATCTTAGGGTTGATTCCCTTCAATACCTTTGTCCATGTCGTGAATATACTTGCGTTGTTTTTAGGAAATAGATTCGTTGCAACTTCCAAGGCTTCTTCAACTCTGCCTCGACTTGTGTGGTCATGTTCAAAGCTAAATTTACTTGTATTAATTCTTCCACTGGCTCCATTTGTAAAGGTTGCTTGGTCTTATTTTCTCCAAATGATCATCTATTGCCCATCTTAATTATTTCAATGCAGTACTTCTTAGATACTAATTGGTCCCTAATTACCACTCTGACCTTGCTTCCTACTAGAAATGTTATGACTAAATGATATGGGGATACTACTGCTTGGAATTCAACTAGAGCATTATAGCCCAACACCATTTCTACTATAAAAAATTATATGAATTTAGTTTTGGACACCTCACAACCAAACCTATTGTGGCAAGTAGCTCAATCCTTCCTAAAGGCCGGATAGATTCCCCAAAGAACCCAAACAGAGTTTAGCTCATAGGCTCTAGCTATTCTTTGTTTAGTTCCATCTTCTCAAACATGTACTAGGAATGTGATGGGTGACACCCCCTCATAGCACTTAATACGATTGAAGAGGAAAATGGTGGAATAATTCCTAGGGAGATCTGGTTGTTGGGGTCTTGTACTCAAGAATATATAGTGGTAGGTCGGTTGTTATCCCATCATGATGTCAACTTCGTAGCATTCACATCACTACTACAAAGAATGATATATCTGGTGAAGGGTATGCTGGTTCAAAAATTAGGCGATGGCTATCCTTTATTTTGTTTCAATCATTCACTAAATCTGAAAAGTGCGGCAAAGGGAGGGCCACGGATCTTTGATAGATATCTATTAATCCTCCATCCAATCCTAGAAGGTCAGAACCCCATTGATGTAAATCTAAGTTGGTGCAATTTTAATGTGTATGTTCATGATTTGCCTTATAGAAGGATGAATGGTGAAATAGCAAAATTTATACGAAATAAAATTGGCATATTTGTAGGTTAGATACATGATCGTTTGAAATTAAAATCATCAAAACCTATGCTATTGTGAGTCCGTTTGAATCTAAATGAGCCTCTTCGGTGATGCCTCCAATTTAAAACTTGTTTTGGGGATGAGTTCTTAATATGGTTTATGTATGCACATTTAGCGAATTTTTGTTGCTTTTGTGGAAGTTGGATCATATTCATTGATTGTGTAGTTTGCCTTGTGAATAAAATTTTGTTAATCCAATGTTGAAACCTAGTTAGTTGCACACCTCATCCAAATGTATGATGATGAGTGTAATATGTGTTATCCTAGTAGGAGTTGAGTTGATTAGTTTTGGTGGTTAGTTACTTCTTAGTAATTAATGTAAGTAGAGTTGTACTTGGTGAATCAAGGGCGATATAAATATTGTTAGCTTCCAATTACAGGGCAATATCTAAACTTTTCTTCTTTGATAATGAAAACTACAACTTTTAGCTCATTTTTTGCTCTTCTTTCTTTCACCATGTGTTAACCACAAACTTCACACGATACCAGAGCCATTGTGGAGGGCATAATTGATTCTAATTCATGACAGAAGCCTCATCCTCTATAGGAAATCAGCATCGCATGGCAGTAGAAATATTCTTGAACCTGTTTGACCCTTCCAACCCTTGCAGAAGTGACGATGGAGATAACCCTATGGTTGCACTGGTTTCAAACCTCCTAACCACTAAGAATTATGTGATCTGGGCTAAAAGTATGAAGAAAGCTCTCAAGCTAAAGAATAAGCTTGAGTTTGTGACAAGGCAGATTGCAAAGCCACCTAATGATGGAAGCAAGGGAAAGGTATAATGATATGATAGTTTCTTAGATCATAAATTCTATATTTCCTATAGTTAAATCTAGTATGTTTTTCATGGATGATGCATGTGAACTTTTGAATGAGTTACCCAACATAATGGGCTCAGTGTATTTCAGTTGAAGTAGACTTTAGTCACATTGACAAGAGGAGATGATTCGGTGGTATCATATTATGGTAGACTTAAAGCTATATGGGATGAGTTGTCTATATATGATACTATACCTAAGTATACTTGTGGACAGTTGAGGATTTTAGGTGAAAGATGCCGAAGAGATTGTGTTATGTAGTTCTTAATGGGGTTAAATGATACATACTCTCATGTGAGAGATCAGATTCTAATGCTTAAACTAGTGCCACCTGTGAACAAAGCTTTTGCAATTGGGATCTACATGCTTAAACTAGTGCCACCTGACCAAATATGCAAGTTGAACAAAAGTCTATATGGCCTAAAGCAAGCATTAAGACAATAGAATGCAACATTGACTAATGTACTAATTAGTTTTGGTTTTGAGCAGTGTAAGGCTAACTACAACTTTTTTGCCATGAAGAGAGATGACTCTTTTACAGCCCTATTAGCATATGTTGATGACATTATAATGGGAGAAATTCAAAGGCTATGATTACAACTACAATGAAATTCTTGAATGGAAAGTTTAGAATTAAGGACTTGAGAAGCTTGAAGTACTTCTTGGGTATAGAAGTAGCTAGAAGTGCTAGTGGAATATACATTAATCAAAAGAAATATACCCTAGACATCCTATAAAATAGTGGTGTGCTAGTAGGCAAGCCAAGGAAAAGTCCAATAGAGTAGAACACAAAGCTAAGGGTGACGAAAGGCCATTGGGTGTAAGTCATGAGTGATTGTGGGATAGAAATTCAACCTGCGCTCCTACATGGATTTTTAACAGCTTTTTCGTCTTTTCTCACATGTACACAAACCCTAGCCCTCATCTACACACACACACACACATATCCTCCATGGTCTAGGGAACATCTTAGGCTTAGTTTTATTTTCTAAAATACTTAGAAATACAATTTCACACTTTAGTGAAGTGAAGAAGGTGGGGTCCACGCTAAATCTTGGGGAGAAGTCAAATGTCCACATTGCACAAAGGTCAACATAAGTTTTCATACTTTTACTATTATTTTTATTTGTTTGGGATGTTGAACACTTTAATGATGGTTTTTATTAATAATATCGTGGATTGCAAAATATTTATCTAGCCTCTTGTGCTTGTGTTTGATTAAATAAGACAAATGCTTCGCTTACTTGCAAGGAAACAAATCTCTTATTGAATGCACAAAAGCCTCTATATACAACCCAGGCAATGGCACTTTGGGCTCATGATATTGGTCGTTAATATCCTAATATCACATTGATTATTATGTACACAAGATAACCATATTGTCTCAAGTGTAAGGTCCATGCATAGTTAATACGATCACAAAGCCAGATAGTGACAGCAAAGAGTAAACTCAATGTGTCTGCTTCATTCTATAAATCAATGTTTGAATGCTCATTCTCTAATAATGCATGCACACATATGTACTCTCAATATCTTATACCGAATTGTTTGGTAATCACTATACAAATATAAGATGTGCAAGTTTTATCGACTCTCCAATATCCTTTAGAGTATTTGTGACTTGCAAACTGGTTTTAGTTATTATGTATTAAGATAGTCTTGTGCCCATATTTATAAACCCTTATGAGTAAAACCTCTTAACACAATTACATGGATACATGTAACACTTTATACCATTCAAGATTTAAATAAATGAAAACACTTCCAAAATATTGGTAAAATAATCATCAATATTTTATTAAATAATAATAATAACATTTAAAACCAATATCTCTCAATGTATTCTTCATTGATAATTTTGCGTTCGAAGGCATATCTCAAACATTAATTGGGTTACTTGACCTAGTTAATCCATTAAGGTACCATTTTCCTTGTTCTTCTCCATTTCATATTCTATTTCTTCATCTTCTTCATTTCTCCCCATTTATTTTCAAAACTAAATCAAAAGCAAACTTATATTTTTGAATTTTTTATGAGAATTGTTGTGGTGCTGGGAAAATTACAGAAAAATTTGTGGGATTATTCAATAAAAAAAGGAGAAGAAAAGAAACGAACAAAAAAAATTGAACAAGAAAAGGAGCCAAGAAAATAATAGTTCCAAAAAATTGCGAGATATTGTTGCAAAAATTCTTATAATTTTCACTCAAGTTTGATGTGTGATTGATAACAATTAAACTAGATCAATAACACCATCTTGTTTCATTTTACTTGAGTTGCCATTAACTGTACCTAATTGAGTTCAACCTTACGTGATTGAATGCCACCCCCATGATTGATCCTGATCAATATCAATCAATCACATCTCCTTGATTCTAGAACGATCGTGTGAGCACATTTGCTAGCATGATTGACTAAGTTGTGCACTTGGATTGATTTGAATTGCCTCTAGATGGATTGCCCCACCAAAATTTCCAGCTAGATCAATTTTTTTGCTTCTAGATCTATCTGAACCTCCATTTCCTTGATTTTACACTTTTCTTCATGATTTTTATTGGTCATTGAGCTTAGGAATCATGTCAAATTTTTCCAAGTGACCTTGAGTTGAGTTTAGGTAGATTGTTCTTGAGTGTTAAGTGTATATAGAGGGTTGTGAGATAAATTTACACCTTTTACATTGTATACATCTATACTTTTACTTTTACCATGTCAAATAGTGAAGTCGGTTCTGTAGGGGAGAACTATGACAAAAAGATGATGCTCGAGGTGATTAGAGGCGAGATGTGAAGGGTCACTAGAAAGGTGGAAGAAATGCATGAGCATTTAGAGAGAATGGAGGCATCTTAGACTACAAGGGCAAGGGTTGAACCATCACCCAATGGTGAATAGGATAGACGCCTTAAGCTTAGACAAAGGAATGATGACCTTAGACGACTTCTTTGACTACCATGATTATCCAATGAGGATGATGAAGAGCTTAGAGGGATAAAGCTCAAGGTACCACCATTTCAAGCTGAGTTCAATCCCAAACTATACCTTGAATGGGATTGATTGCTACTAATACTTGGAGAGATAGAAGGTGAAGCTAGTAATAGTCAAGTTCGCCAACTACATGATGGTATGGTGTGATCAATTGGTAATGAGCTGGTGGAGAGCCGATGAGAGACTTATTTAGACTTGGACCAAATATAAGGTAGCCATGACAAAACACTTCATCCTATCACACTATCATAGGGACTTGTACTAGTATTTCAAGACATTGGCTCTTTGAGCCTCCTACATTGACCTTTCATTAATTCCTAACCCATAGACCTTTTAATTATTAATCTCAGTAGTAATTAGTAGCTCATATGTCTTCCTTAATCATTAATCTCTATTAATAATTAAAGCTCATTTGTGTCTAATCTCTTGGATTTAATTAATCCCCATTAATTCAATTAAAGACTCTGTTGTACTTCTAATTAATGATCTCATTATTAACAAATACCATTTCAATTTATTTAGTGTAACCTTATTGCAAATACAAGGTGTGCAAGTTATACTAACTCTTTAATACTCATTAGAGTGCCTATAGTTCATAGATTGGTTTTAGTAATTGAGTACTAAGATGCCCATATTCATAACTCTTTATGAATAAAGGTTCTTAATTCAATTACATAGGCCATATAATACCTTATGCCATTCGGGATTTACATGCATAAAAACATGATATGATATTGGCATAAATAAATCAATATTTTATTAATTAATGTGAACATATACATATACAACAATATTACCCTAAGTATCCTTAATTAACTATTGACATTAGATGACGTATCACTAACAATCTCCCACTTGCATTCTAAGGCCAATAGTTCTGACACCAATCACTATGGTATCCATACCTATCTTCTCAAGACAACAATCTAATTGCACTTGCATTATTAGCTTAGTCGGTGGGTTAGCCACATTATGCACTAAAGCTTATTTCTGTAAGCCAATGCTTCTCATTCCAATGATTTATTGAATAATATAGTAATGCCTCTCTATGTGTTTATATTTCTGATGAGACCTCAGTTCCTTCGCCTATGCGATTATGCCATTGTTGTCATAGTAAAGCAGAAATAGCCTATCCACATTTGGAACCCCTTGAAGGTCTATCATGAACTTTCCTATCTAAACAATCTCCTTTGTAGCATCACATGTCACAATGGTCATAGCCTTAGTGGTAGAGTTTATAGCTGTACCCCATTTAGAACTCTTTCAACTAACGGCTCCTCCATTAGAAGTGAAAATAAACTTAGAGATAGACTTTCTATCATTCACATTCAATTAGAAGTTGGAATTGGTGTATCCATCTAATCTTAGAATACCATATCTTTATACAAGTATCATATCCCTAGTCTTTCGCAAACACTTATGGATACACATGATGACATTCTATTGCTATCAACTAAGATTCGCTTGAAACTTGCCCATAACATATACAGTGTAGGCGATAACTGGCCTTGTACATAGTACATACATCAAGTTTCTTATAGCTGAAGTATAAGAAATGGCTTCCATGCTCCTTCTCTCATCATTCGTTCTTGGGTACATGGAATTTGAGAGATGAATGTTGTCCCTAAATGGTAGCAATTCTCTCTTAAAGGCTTCTATACCAAACCTTTTCAATATCTTATTTATGTATGAAACTTGGGAAAGACCTAACAATTTTTTTCCTCTATCTCCATAAATGCAAATGCCCTAGAAGTAGGCTGATTTTCCCAAACCTTTCATGAAGAGGGTATCAAATAACAGTGTTTTGATTGAGCTTAGCATCCTAACGTCATTCCTGATCATTAGTATGTCATCTATGCATGGCTCATCTTCATTTGTTTATAACAATTTGATTGTACAATCAAAATGAAGGTTCCAACTCCTCATGCTTACTTAAGGCTATAGATAGATATCTTAAGCTTGCACACCTAATGATCTAAATAGGTGGCCATCACTAGAAGTATTTGAATGGATTTGAGCATTGTTATAGGTGATAAGGCTTCCCATAGTCAATTCCCTTCTTTTAACTATAGTCATTTGCCTCCAACCTAGCTTTATAGGTCTATACCTGGCTAGTCAAACCAGTCTTTGTAAGGCCATAAATGCCACAAATGGACCACTTAAGTTCCACACTTTGTAAGATTCGTCTTGGACTTCAAAACCATTTGGATGCACCATATAAATGTCCTCCTTAAGTGTACACTTGAGGAAAGTGGTTTTGACATTCATCTACTAAATCTCGTGATCCAAGTGGGTGGCTATTGCAAGTAAAATCTGAATAGACTTCAACATGGCTAAGAGTGAGTAAGAATACATGGTGTGTATACAGGCCGTAGAATGAAGCACGTACGTAAACACCCTAGCCATAATCTGTCATTTGCTTGAAAGCTTTATGGGACAAAACCTCCATTGAGCATTCTCCATCTATCAAGCATCGAACTACGTCATAGTTAGTGATGGTGGAAGTGATTAATAGCATATCTTGATGTGGAAATGACACACCTTGCAAATCTTCCCCTTTAAAGCTAATGATGGCCTCCAAAGGTACTACGGTACCAACTTGTGGTCACCCTCGAGAGATGTTTCTAACAAAGGCCTTTAAGGCTCTTTTAGAATCCTAACTTTAGCTTCTCCTAAAATCATGTTAATATTAGTCCTTTCGAGGAGGGTCATGAGAAAGGCCTTGGACACTATTATCGTTATCCTTTACCCCATTATGCTTCCACTAATCTTCTTATAGGATTTCCTTTAAGTGACCCTTTCAGACTAGTGCCTCGATCTATCTTTTGAGGTTCCCACATCCCTTGGCTGCATGGCCTTACTCATTGTGGAATTTGCAAAATTAATGACCCGAAAGGTTCCTTGGAAAAGTATTACAATCCTCTCTTAGAGGCCTCCGTACTGAACCTCTTTGTTACTTCATCTTTGTATAAGGCTTGAGAGAGACCTAACAATCTCTTCTCTCTATCTCTGTAGACATGAATGCCCAAGATATAGGTCGCTTCTCTCAAGTCTTTCATAGAGAAAGTTTCGAATAACCAAGACTTGATTAAGCCTACCTTCCCAACATCATTCCCTATTAATAGTATGTCATCCACATACAATACAGGGAATGTTATAGTGCTCCCAGTAACCATCTTATAGATACAAGGCTCATTTTCATTCTTGATGAAGTCAAATGATTTGACTACACTATCAAAATGAAAATTCCAAATCATTTATACTTACCTAAAGCCATAAATAGACCTCTTATACTTGCACACTTCATGAAATTCGTCTTGGACCTCAAAACTCTATGGTTGGACCATATAAATGTCCTCCTCAAGCATTCTATTGAGAAAACGGTTTTGACATCAATCTACCAAATCTCATTATCCAAGTGGGCAGCTATTGCAAGTAAATTTCTGAATGGGCTTCAACATGGTTACTAGTGAGAAGATTTCCTTGTAGTCAATTCTCTTCTTTTTACTGTAGCCCTTCACCACCAACTTAGCCTTATAGGTCTCCACCTCACTAGTCGAACCAATCTTTCTTTTGTAGACCCATTTACATCTTAAGGGAACAATTCCCTTCGATGGATCTACTAAAGTCCATACCTAATTTGCATACACTAAATCCATCTCAAATTTCATAGCCTCTTACCACTTGGCAAAGTCTTTGTCCACCATTGCTTGATCATAGGTAGAAGGATTATCTCCATGATCATTATCTCCCATCACAAACAACTCTTGTCGATTCTCTAAAACATAACCATATCTCTCTAATGATATAGAGATCCTCCTCGATTGTTACAACATTTGTGTCTGAAAAGGTTCCGTTTGAACAAGAACATGTATTGTGGGCTCATTGCTTTATTCCTCTTGCTCATCTTGTCAGTCTCAATCTTCTTAAGTTAAGCCAAACATCCTCAGATCCTCAACTGCTTAAGGCCTAGCTTTTTTCCAAACCACATCTTATGAAGGGTGGAAGGAATGGACTTGGAGGATGCCCTATTCAAAATATATGTTGGAGTAAGAAATGCCCCTCTAAAGATAGGGGTAAATCGACAAAGCTCATCATAGTTGAACTAATGCCTATGTTCTACTATGCCATTAAATTGAGGAGTTGCTGGTGGTGTCAATTGTGATACAATACCATTCTCCTTGAGGAACTTAGCAAAGGTTTTATGCTTGTACTTCATTAAGTGCATATAACCAAATCGTGAATAATGATCGGTAAAGGTTATAAAGTGGAGAAATCCTCCTATTGCCATTTTATTAAATGACCCATAAATATCAGTGTGGACTAGCTCTAATACTTCAACAACCCTTTTGACACATCCATCAAATGAACTTCTCTAGCCATCTTGCCTAGGATGCAAGGTTTGCAAGTAGGATAGGGTTTCTCTTTGGAAGAGCCAATAAGCCTATCTTTCTCCAACTTACTAATCCTCATGTCCCTAGCATGACCAAGTCTAAGGTGCCACAAGTACTTCGAATTTAAACTGTCATTAGGAAGTTTATTTGAGATGGTATTAATCACATTACTATCATTCATATTCAAATAATATAAACCATTCACGAGAGATGCCTTGCCAATCAACTTATCACAATAATAAATATGGCGTAGGTTACTTCTAAAGGAAAATTCATAATTTTATGTTATTAATAATGAAATGGAAACAATGTTCCTAAATCCATAGGACAACAAAAGACAAATCTCTTAAAACAAAATTATAGCCTAATGATAGTTTTATTGAAGCAATCCCAATCACGGTGGCTATAACACTTACTCCATTCCCTACCTTGATCACCACTTCAAACTTCCCAAGTGTCCTACTTCCAACTAGCTCTTGATACGAAGTACAAATGTGAGAAATAGCTCTAAAATCTAAAATTCAAGAGGTAGAAAAAACACTAACGGAAAACGATGTTTCATAAACAAAAAAAGTTCCTTATCTCTCACTATCTTCTTAAAGCTAAGGTACTTGGCACAATTCTCCTTCCCATGCCCATCTTTTCCATAGTGGAAACACTATCCTTTTTCTGCAAGAGCCTTAGCCTTCTTGATGCTCCCACTAACATTAGAAATGGCAAGCGTCTTCTTCTTTACCATGCTCTTCTTGGTCACACTAGACGAGTTAGATAGATCAAGAACCACTTCCTTCCCTTTCCCCTTAATAGCTTGATGTGCAATCACCAGCTTATTCATGAGCCCAACTAGTGTGCACTCAATAGCATTCATGTGATGAATTGTGAGAAGGAATTTGAAAGTGACTAAAGGATCAAATCTGTCTATAGATTGGTATCCATGATTAAATCTAGTGTCTCAAGCTCTCGATGAGTGAAATCGTGTTACAGGCATGGTCACTTATATCACCACCCTCTTCCATGCACATCTTAAACAATTGCCTAGATATCTCATAAGGTACCATTAGTCAAATAAAGTAGTACTAATGTAGTACTACAAAAAATAAACAAGTTTTGTTGTTATATGTGTTACCATTGTAATTATGGACTTTAAATCAAAATGGCCACCCACTAAATTTTTCGAATCATACACTCACTTGGGTAGAAAATAGAAATTCCATTAGTAAAATCTCCTTAGTGGGGATTGGAGTATTCATTGGACATAACATACCTCACGTAGTCAAGTTTTAGCATGCTATATCCAATAAGTGGCAACTCTTACCAACACATCTCTTACAGGGTCCAACCTTTTCCTCTAGCCTATGACCCAACAATGCATCACGTAATAGAATCTTGTCATGTTTGGTCTATTTAGGTCACCCCGTCAACTGATAACTTGCTGAATTTAAACTCTGGCTATAGCTACCCACTCTTAAAGGCATAATATCCTTTGAATGTCACATTTATTGCACTTGAAGTCATAAATGCGCCATCGCAATGTGACCGTACTAATGTGATGATATCATACACTAAGGCTACACTTAGGGCTATCAAGCTCAGTGGAGGGCCACGACAAACATTTTTCCATTACAACTTATTTTCTTGAGGAAGTTTTAAGGACCATGTTGATCAGGTTTCGTTTTGCACATTATCCATTTTTAATGCATTCCATACATCCATCACAAATAATATGCAAAATAAAAGTGGAGGATTATGGATTTCTAGATCTAACTCGAGCAAAGGTTAGATCATGCATAAGTGTGTGAAATCCTACACTATTACATAAGAATTTCTTGAATGACTTTGTCCTAGTCTTCATGGCTTCATGGGGTCCTCCATGTCTTGGAACCTCGAGCAGTAGTAACTCTTGGCCTCCACATGAACACCAACTTTTGATGTCTTTGAAATTAATTTACAAATACACGTGATGTATTACATAGAATCCTATTCTACATAATATAGAATAAAAACTAGACATATGCTCTTACAATTCATGAAAATTTAATTATACAACCTAGAAGAAACCAAAATAAATAAAGTGCATTCATCCAAAAGTGTCCAAAGTCCATAATCCAACCACAACATCTATCACACAATTATACATGTAATGTATAATTAAATAATTCCATTCAATAATTATTACACATCTCATATATGTTAGTTACTATGATCAATGATCTTCAAAGGGCCCATAAGGGTATGGGAACTACAAGATAGATCTTATTCCACCTATAAGAGTTCTATAGTGAGTAGAGTCGTATTTCTAGATATGAGATATCTAGGCAATTGTTTAAGATGTGCATGGAAGAGGGTGGTGATATAAGTGACCATGCCTGTAACACGATTTCACTCATCGAGAGCTTGAGACACTAGATTTAATCATGGATACCAATCTATAGACAGATTTGATCCTTTAGTCACTTTCAAATTCCTTCTCACAATTCATCACATGAATGCTATTGAGTGCACACTAGTTGGGCTCATGAATAAGCTGGTGATTGCACATCAAGCTATTAAGGGGAAAGGGAAGGAAGTGGTTCTTGATCTATCTAACTCGTCTAGTGTGACCAAGAAGAGCATGGTAAAGAAGAAGACGCTTGCCATTTCTAATGTTAGTGGGAGCATCAAGAAGGCTAAGGCTCTTGCAGAAAAAGGATAGTGTTTCCACTATGGAAAAGATGGGCATGGGAAGGAGAATTGTGCCAAGTACCTTAGCTTTAAGAAGATAGTGAGAGATAAGGAACTTTTTTTGTTTATGAAACATCGTTTTCCGTTAGTGTTTTTTCTACCTCTTGAATTTTAGATTTTAGAGCTATTTCTCACATTTGTACTTCGTATCAAGAGCTAGTTGGAAGTAGGACACTTGGGAAGTTTGAAGTGGTGATCAAGGTAGGGAATGGAGTAAGTGTTATAGCCACCGTGATTGGGATTGCTTCAATAAAACTATCATTAGGCTATAATTTTGTTTTAAGAGATTTGTCTTTTGTTGTCCTATGGATTTAGGAACATTGTTTCCATTTCATTATTAATAACATAAAATTATGAATTTTCCTTTAGAAGTAACCTACGCCATATTTATTATTGTGATAAGTTGATTGGCAAGGCATCTCTCGTGAATGGTTTATATTATTTGAATATGAATGATAGTAATGTGATTAATACCATCTCAAATAAACTTCCTAATGACAGTTTAAATTCGAAGTACTTGTGGCACCTTAGACTTGGTCATGCTAGGGACATGAGGATTAGTAAGTTGGAGAAAGATAGGCTTATTGGCTCTTCCAAAGAGAAACCCTATCCTACTTGCAAACCTTGCATCCTAGGCAAGATGGCTAGAGAAGTTCATTTGATGGATGTGTCAAAAGGGTTGTTGAAGTATTAGAGCTAGTCCACACTGATATTTATGGGTCATTTAATAAAATGGCAATAGGAGGATTTCTCCACTTTATAACCTTTACCGATCATTATTCACGATTTGGTTATATGCACTTAATGAAGTACAAGCATAAAACCTTTGCTAAGTTCCTCAAGGAGAATGGTATTGTATCACAATTGACACCACCAGCAACTCCTCAATTTAATGGCATAGTAGAACATAGGCATTAGTTCAACTATGATGAGCTTTGTCGATTTACCCCTATCTTTAGAGGGGCATTTCTTACTCCAACATATATTTTGAATAGGGCATCCTCCAAGTCCATTCCTTCCACCCTTCATAAGATGTGGTTTGGAAAAAAGCTAGGCCTTAAGCAGTTGAGGATCTGAGGATGTTTGGCTTAACTTAAGAAGATTGAGACTGACAAGATGAGCAAGAGGAATAAAGCAATGAGCCCACAATACATGTTCTTGTTCAAACGGAACCTTTTCAGACACAAATGTTGTAACAATCGAGGAGGATCTCTATATCATTAGAGAGATATGGTTATGTTTTAGAGAATCGACAAGAGTTGTTTGTGATGGGAGATAATGATCATGGAGATAATCCTTCTACCTATGATCAAGCAATGGTGGACAAAGACTTTGCCAAGTGGTAAGAGGCTATGAAATTTGAGATGGATTTAGTGTATGCAAATTAGGTATGGACTTTAGTAGATCCATCGAAGGGAATTGTTCCCTTAAGATGTAAATGGGGCTACAAAAGAAAGATTGGTTCGACTAGTGAGGTGGAGACCTATAAGGCTAAGTTGGTGGTGAAGGGCTACAGTAAAAAGAAGAGAATTGACTACAAGGAAATCTTCTCACTAGTAACCATGTTGAAGCCCATTCAGAAATTTACTTGCAATAGCTGCCCACTTGGATAATGAGATTTGGTAGATTGATGTCAAAACCGTTTTCTCAATAGAATGCTTGAGGAGGACATTTATATGGTCCAACCATAGAGTTTTGAGGTCCAAGACGAATTTCATGAAGTGTGCAAGTATAAGAGGTCTATTTATGGCTTTAGGTAAGTATAAATGATTTGGAATTTTCATTTTGATAGTGTAGTCAAATCATTTGACTTCATCAAGAATGAAAATGAGCCTTGTATCTATAAGATGGTTACTGGGAGCACTATAACATTCCCTGTATTGTATGTGGATGACATACTATTAATAGGGAATGATGTTGGGAAGGTAGGCTTAATCAAGTCTTGGTTATTCGAAACTTTCTCTATGAAAGACTTGAGAGAAGCGACCTATATCTTGGGCATTCATGTCTACAGAGATAGAGAGAAGAGATTGTTAGGTCTCTCTCAAGCCTTATACAAAGATGAAGTAACAAAGAGGTTCAGTACGGAGGCCTCTAAGAGAGGATTGTAATACTTTTCCAAGGAACCTTTCGGGTCATTAATTTTGCAAATTCCACAATGAGTAAGGCCATGCAGCCAAGGGATGTGGGAACCTCAAAAGATAGATCGAGGCACTAGTCTGAAAGGGTCACTTAAAGGAAATCCTATAAGAAGATTAGTGGAAGCATAATGGGGTAAAGGATAACGATAATAGTGTCCAAGGCCTTTCTCATGACCCTCCTCGAAAGGACTAATATTAACATGATTTTAGGAGAAGCTAAAGTTAGGATTCTAAAAGAGCCTTAAAGGCCTTTGTTAGAAACATCTCTCGAGGGTGACCACAAGTTGGTACCGTAGTACCTTTGGAGGCCATCATTAGCTTTAAAGGGGAAGATTTGCAAGGTGTGTCATTTCCACATCAAGATATGCTATTAATCACTTCCACCATCACTAACTATGACGTAGTTCGATGCTTGATAGATGGAGAATGCTCAATGGAGGTTTTGTCCCATAAAGCTTTCAAGCAAATGACAGATTATGGCTAGGGTGTTTACGTACGTGCTTCATTCTACGGCCTGTATACACACCATGTATTCTTACTCACTCTTAGCCATGTTGAAGTCTATTCAGATTTTACTTGCAATAGCCACCCACTTGGATCACGAGATTTAGTAGATGAATGTCAAAACCACTTTCCTCAAGTGTACACTTAAGGAGGACATTTATATGGTGCATCCAAATGGTTTTGAAGTCCAAGACGAATCTTACAAAGTGTGGAACTTAAGTGGTCCATTTGTGGCATTTATGGCCTTACAAAGACTGGTTTGACTAGCCAGGTATAGACCTATAAAGCTAGGTTGGAGGCAAATGACTATAGTTAAAAGAAGGGAATTGACTATGGGAAGCCTTATCACCTATAACAATGCTCAAATCCATTCAAATACTTCTAGTGATGGCCACCTATTTAGATCATTAGGTGTGCAAGCTTAAGATATCTATCTATAGCCTTAAGTAAGCATGAGGAGTTGGAACCTTCATTTTGATTGTACAATCAAATTGTTATAAACAAATGAAGATGAGCCATGCATAGATGACATACTAATGATCAGGAATGACGTTAGGATGCTAAGCTCAATCAAAACACTGTTATTTGATACCCTCTTCATGAAAGGTTTGGGAAAATCAGCCTACTTCTAGGGCATTTGCATTTATGGAGATAGAGGAAAAAAATTGTTAGGTCTTTCCCAAGTTTCATACATAAATAAGATATTGAAAAGGTTTGGTATAGAAGCCTTTAAGAGAGAATTGCTACCATTTAGGGACAACATTCATCTCTCAAATTCCATGTACCCAAGAACGAATGATGAGAGAAGGAGCATGGAAGCCATTTCTTATACTTCAGCTATAAGAAACTTGATGTATGTACTATGTACAAGGCCAGTTATCGCCTACACTGTATATGTTATGGGCAAGTTTCAAGCGAATCTTAGTTGATAGCAATAGAATGTCATCATGTGTATCCATAAGTGTTTGCGAAAGACTAGGGATATGATACTTGTATAAAGATATGGTATTCTAAGATTAGATGGATACACCAATTCCAACTTCTAATTGAATGTGAATGATAGAAAGTCTATCTCTAAGTTTATTTTCACTTCTAATGGAGGAGCCGTTAGTTGAAAGAGTTCTAAATGGGGTACAGCTATAAACTCTACCACTAAGGCTATGACCATTGTGACATGTGATGCTACAAAGGAGATTGTTTAGATAGGAAAGTTCATGATAGACCTTCAAGGGGTTCCAAATGTGGATAGGCTATTTCTGCTTTACTATGACAACAATGGCATAATCGCATAGGCGAAGGAACTGAGGTCTCATCAGAAATATAAACACATAGAGAGGCATTACTATATTATTCAATAAATCATTGGAATGAGAAGCATTGGCTTACAGAAATAAGCTTTAGTGCATAATGTGGCTAACCCACCGACTAAGCTAATAATGCAAGTGCAATTAGATTGTTGTCTTGAGAAGATAGGTATGGATACCATAGTGATTGGTGTCAGAACTATTGGCCTTAGAATGCAAGTGGGAGATTGTTAGTGATACGTCATCTAATGTCAATAGTTAATTAAGGATACTTAGGGTAATATTGTTGTATATGTATATGTTCACATTAATTAATAAAATATTGATTTATTTATGCCAATATCATATCATGTTTTTATGCATGTAAATCCCGAATGGCATAAGGTATTATATGGCCTATGTAATTGAATTAAGAACCTTTATTCATAAAGAGTTATGAATATGGGCATCTTAGTACTCAATTACTAAAACCAATCTATGAACTATAGGCACTCTAATGAGTATTAAAGAGTTAGTATAACTTGCACACCTTGTATTTGCAATAAGGTTACACTAAATAAATTGAAATGGTATTTGTTAATAATGAGATCATTAATTAGAAGTACAACAGAGTCTTTAATTGAATTAATGGGGATTAATTAAATCCAAGAGATTAGACACAAATGAGCTTTAATTATTAATAGAGATTAATGATTAAGGAAGACATATGAGCTACTAATTACTACTGAGATTAATAATTAAAAGGTCTATGGGTTAGGAATTAATGAAAGGTCAATGTAGGAGGCTCAAAGAGCCAATGTCTTGAAATACTAGTACAAGTCCCTATGATAGTGTGATAGGATGAAGTGTTTTGTCATGGCTACCTTATATTTGGTCCAAGTCTAAATAAGTCTCTCATCGGCTCTCCACCAGCTCATTACCAATTGATCACACCATACCATCATGTAGTTGGCGAACTTGACTATTACTAGCTTCACCTTCTATCTCTCCAAGTATTAGTAGCAATCAATCCCATTCAAGGTATAGTTTGGGATTGAACTCAGCTTGAAATGGTGGTACCTTGAGCTTTATCCCTCTAAGCTCTTCATCATCCTCATTGGATAATCATGGTAGTCAAAGAAGTCGTCTAAGGTCATCATTCCTTTGTCTAAGCTTAAGGCGTCTATCCTATTCACCATTGGGTGATGGTTCAACCCTTGCCCTTGTAGTCTAAGATGCCTCCATTCTCTCTAAATGCTCATGCATTTCTTCCACCTTTCTAGTGACCCTTCACATCTCGCCTCTAATCACCTCGAGCATCATCTTTTTGTCATAGTTCTCCCCTACAGAACCGACTTCACTATTTGACATGGTAAAAGTAAAAGTATAGATGTATACAATGTAAAAGGTGTAAATTTATCTCACAACCCTCTATATACACTTAACACTCAAGAACAATCTACCTAAACTCAACTCAAGGTCACTTGGAAAAATTTGACATGATTCCTAAGCTCAATGACCAATAAAAATCATGAAGAAAAGTGTAAAATCAAGGAAATGGAGGTTCAGATAGATCTAGAAGCAAAAAAATTGATCTAGCTGGAAATTTTGGTGGGGCAATCCATCTAGAGGCAATTCAAATCAATCCAAGTGCACAACTTAGTCAATCATGCTAGCAAATGTGCTCACACGATCGTTCTAGAATCAAGGAGATGTGATTGATTGATATTGATCAGGATCAATCATGGGGGTGGCATTCAATCACGTAAGGTTGAACTCAATTAGGTACAGTTAATGGCAACTCAAGTAAAATGAAACAAGATGGTGTTATTGATCTAGTTTAATTGTTATCAATCACACATCAAACTTGAGTGAAAATTATAAGAATTTTTGCAACAATATCTCGCAATTTTTTGGAACTATTATTTTCTTGGCTCCTTTTCTTGTTCAATTTTTTTTGTTCGTTTCTTTTCTTCTCCTTTTTTTATTGAATAATCCCACAAATTTTTCTGTAATTTTCCCAGCACCACAACAATTCTCATAAAAAATTCAAAAATATAAGTTTGCTTTTGATTTAGTTTTGAAAATAAATGGGGAGAAATGAAGAAGATGAAGAAATAGAATATGAAATGGAGAAGAACAAGGAAAATGGTACCTTAATGGATTAACTAGGTCAAGTAACCCAATTAATGTTTGAGATATGCCTTCGAACGCAAAATTATCAATGAAGAATACATTGAGAGATATTGGTTTTAAATGTTATTATTATTATTTAATAAAATATTGATGATTATTTTACCAATATTTTGGAAGTGTTTTCATTTATTTAAATCTTGAATGGTATAAAGTGTTACATGTATCCATGTAATTGTGTTAAGAGGTTTTACTCATAAGGGTTTATAAATATGGGCACAAGACTATCTTAATACATAATAACTAAAACCAGTTTGCAAGTCACAAATACTCTAAAGGATATTGGAGAGTCGATAAAACTTGCACATCTTATATTTGTATAGTGATTACCAAACAATTCGGTATAAGATATTGAGAGTACATATGTGTGCATGCATTATTAGAGAATGAGCATTCAAACATTGATTTATAGAATGAAGCAGACACATTGAGTTTACTCTTTGCTGTCACTATCTGGCTTTGTGATCGTATTAACTATGCATGGACCTTACACTTGAGACAATATGGTTATCTTGTGTACATAATAATCAATGTGATATTAGGATATTAACGACCAATATCATGAGCCCAAAGTGCCATTGCCTGGGTTGTATATAGAGGCTTTTGTGCATTCAATAAGAGATTTGTTTCCTTGCAAGTAAGCGAAGCATTTGTCTTATTTAATCAAACACAAGCACAAGAGGCTAGATAAATATTTTGCAATCCACGATATTATTAATAAAAACCATCATTAAAGTGTTCAACATCCCAAACAAATAAAAATAATAGTAAAAGTATGAAAACTTATGTTGACCTTTGTGCAATGTGGACATTTGACTTCTCCCCAAGATTTAGCGTGGACCCCACCTTCTTCACTTCACTAAAGTGTGAAATTGTATTTCTAAGTATTTTAGAAAATAAAACTAAGCCTAAGATGTTCCCTAGACCATGGAGGATATGTGTGTGTGTGTGTGTAGATGAGGGCTAGGGTTTGTGTACATGTGAGAAAAGACGAAAAAGCTGTTAAAAATCCATGTAGGAGCGCAGGTTGAATTTCTATCCCACAATCACTCATGACTTACACCCAATGGCCTTTCGTCACCCTTAGCTTTGTGTTCTACTCTATTGGACTTTTCCTTGGCTTGCCTACTAGCACACCACTATTTTATAGGATGTCTAGGGTATATTTCTTTTGATTAATGTATATTCCACTAGCACTTCTAGCTACTTCTATACCCAAGAAGTACTTCAAGCTTCTCAAGTCCTTAATTCTAAACTTTCCATTCAAGAATTTCATTGTAGTTGTAATCATAGCCTTTGAATTTCTCCCATTATAATGTCATCAACATATGCTAATAGGGCTGTAAAAGAGTCATCTCTCTTCATGGCAAAAAAGTTGTAGTTAGCCTTACACTGCTCAAAACCAAAACTAATTAGTACATTAGTCAATGTTGCATTCTATTGTCTTAATGCTTGCTTTAGGCCATATAGACTTTTGTTCAACTTGCATATTTGGTCAGGTGGCACTAGTTTAAGCATGTAGATCCCAATTGCAAAAGCTTTGTTCACAGGTGGCACTAGTTTAAGCATTAGAATCTGATCTCTCACATGAGAGTATGTATCATTTAACCCCATTAAGAACTACATAACACAATCTCTTCGGCATCTTTCACCTAAAATCCTCAACTGTCCACAAGTATACTTAGGTATAGTATCATATATAGACAACTCATCCCATATAGCTTTAAGTCTACCATAATATGATACCACCGAATCATCTCCTCTTGTCAATGTGACTAAAGTCTACTTCAACTGAAATACACTGAGCCCATTATGTTGGGTAACTCATTCAAAAGTTCACATGCATCATCCATGAAAAACATACTAGATTTAACTATAGGAAATATAGAATTTATGATCTAAGAAACTATCATATCATTATACCTTTCCCTTGCTTCCATCATTAGGTGGCTTTGCAATCTGCCTTGTCACAAACTCAAGCTTATTCTTTAGCTTGAGAGCTTTCTTCATACTTTTAGCCCAGATCACATAATTCTTAGTGGTTAGGAGGTTTGAAACCAGTGCAACCATAGGGTTATCTCCATCGTCACTTCTGCAAGGGTTGGAAGGGTCAAACAGGTTCAAGAATATTTCTACTGCCATGCGATGCTGATTTCCTATAGAGGATGAGGCTTCTGTCATGAATTAGAATCAATTATGCCCTCCACAATGGCTCTGGTATCGTGTGAAGTTTGTGGTTAACACATGGTGAAAGAAAGAAGAGCAAAAAATGAGCTAAAAGTTGTAGTTTTCATTATCAAAGAAGAAAAGTTTAGATATTGCCCTGTAATTGGAAGCTAACAATATTTATATCGCCCTTGATTCACCAAGTACAACTCTACTTACATTAATTACTAAGAAGTAACTAACCACCAAAACTAATCAACTCAACTCCTACTAGGATAACACATATTACACTCATCATCATACATTTGGATGAGGTGTGCAACTAACTAGGTTTCAACATTGGATTAACAAAATTTTATTCACAAGGCAAACTACACAATCAATGAATATGATCCAACTTCCACAAAAGCAACAAAAATTCGCTAAATGTGCATACATAAACCATATTAAGAACTCATCCCCAAAACAAGTTTTAAATTGGAGGCATCACCGAAGAGGCTCATTTAGATTCAAACGGACTCACAATAGCATAGGTTTTGATGATTTTAATTTCAAACGATCATGTATCTAACCTACAAATATGCCAATTTTATTTCGTATAAATTTTGCTATTTCACCATTCATCCTTCTATAAGGCAAATCATGAACATACACATTAAAATTGCACCAACTTAGATTTACATCAATGGGGTTCTGACCTTCTAGGATTGGATGGAGGATTAATAGATATCTATCAAAGATCCGTGGCCCTCCCTTTGCCGCACTTTTCAGATTTAGTGAATGATTGAAACAAAATAAAGGATAGCCATCGCCTAATTTTTGAACCAGCATACCCTTCACCAGATATATCATTCTTTGTAGTAGTGATGTGAATGCTACGAAGTTGACATCATGATGGGATAACAACCGACCTACCACTATATATTCTTGAGTACAAGACCCCAACAACCAGATCTCCCTAGGAATTATTCCACCATTTTCCTCTTCAATCGTATTAAGTGCTATGAGGGGGTGTCACCCATCACATTCCTAGTACATGTTTGAGAAGATGGAACTAAACAAAGAATAGCTAGAGCCTATGAGCTAAACTCTGTTTGGGTTCTTTGGGGAATCTATCCGGCCTTTAGGAAGGATTGAGCTACTTGCCACAATAGGTTTGGTTGTGAGGTGTCCAAAACTAAATTCATATAATTTTTTATAGTAGAAATGGTGTTGGGCTATAATGCTCTAGTTGAATTCCAAGCAGTAGTATCCCCATATCATTTAGTCATAACATTTCTAGTAGGAAGCAAGGTCAGAGTGGTAATTAGGGACCAATTAGTATCTAAGAAGTACTGCATTGAAATAATTAAGATGGGCAATAGATGATCATTTGGAGAAAATAAGACCAAGCAACCTTTACAAATGGAGCCAGTGGAAGAATTAATACAAGTAAATTTAGCTTTGAACATGACCACACAAGTCGAGGCAGAGTTGAAGAAGCCTTGGAAGTTGCAACGAATCTATTTCCTAAAAACAACGCAAGTATATTCACGACATGGACAAAGGTATTGAAGGGAATCAACCCTAAGATGGCAGAGCACAGGTCGAATATTGACCTATGAGTCAAATCTATCAAATAGAAGCTAAGGTAGTTCAACACAAAAAAAATCATTGCTATAAAAGAAGAGATCCAAAAGTTGACTAGCGTAGGACAAATTGAGGAGACATAGTTTCTAGAGTTGTTGTCCAATGCTGTGGTCGTGCCTAAAATAACAGAAAAATGGAGAATGTGCATGGATTTTTGAGACGTAAATAAGATATGCCTTAAAGGTTATTACTCACTACTAAGGATAGATTAGTTGCTTGATGCCACGATGGGGTCAAAATTGCTTAGCATGATGGATGCCTACTAGGGATATCACCAAATCCCTCTGGTAGAGGATGATTGGAACAAGGTAAGTTTTGTTGCTCCCTTTGAAACTTATTATTATATGGTTATACCCTTTGACCTTAAGAACTTTAGAGCCACATATTAGAGGTTAATGGATAAAATATTTCAGCATAAAATAGGTAGAAACATTGAAGTTTACATAGATGATATGTTAGTCAGAACAAAATAGAAGAAGAACCATATAGTGGACCTAATGGAAAATTTTTTGGCATTAAGAAAGTTCGGACTTAAGTTAAATCTAACTAAGTGTGCTTTTAGCATCAAAGAAGGAAAGGTTTTAGGGTATATGGTAACCAAAAAGAGCATAGAGGCCAACCCAGACAAAATACACGTGGTGTTGAAATTGTCATCCTCTAAACTATCAAGCAAGTTCAATGGTTGAAAGGAATAATTGCCCTTTAAGTTGGTTTAACTTCCACTTTACTGACAAAAGCTTCCCCTTTCTTCAGGGTGCTAAAGAAGGCTAAAAACTTTGAACGATGGGTGAAATTGTCAGTTGTTCTTTGATGAACTAAAATAATACTTATCTAGTCAAACACTACTAGTAAAACCTAAGCTGGGAGAAAATTTCTACTTGTACTTGGCAATATCTAAAGGAGCAGTTAATTTGGTCTTAGTCAGGAAAAGCGAAGGACAACAGCTACCGATCTACTACATAAGTAGGGTCTTGCAGGATGCAGAGTGTAGGTATTCTACAATATTCCTAGCACTAGTCACATCAACCAAGAAGTTGATATGTTATTTCCCAGCCTGTTTAGTTGATCTCTTTACAAGGTATCCCTTAAAAGTGATATTAACTAAGACTAAAGCTTTGGGAAGGATAGTCAAATGGGTAGTAGAGTTAAGAAAATTCAACATTTATTATGCATTAAGGACTACCATCAAAAGTTAGGTGTGAGTCTACTTTATGGTGGAGATATATGAGGAAACTAACAACTGACCTTAGATGATGCATGTTGATAGCTTAGTAACTCAACATGGTAGAAGAGTAGGACTTGTCCTAACTAGCCTTAAAAAATAAGAATTTGAGTGTAGACTGTGCTTGGGCTTCCTTGCCTTATACTAAAAATCTCCAAGATAATAGCTTATTCAGATTCTCAATTGGTACCAAAACAATATAATAGAGAATTCAATATGAGGGAATAGAACATGAAAGAATATGTTTAACAGATTAAGGAAATAGCCAAAGGTTTTGAGGATTTTCAAATCTACCAAATCTCTAGGGATGAGAATGACGATAAAGCATGTTCATTACCTAAAATGGCAGCAGCATTGAAGATAGAAGTACCAAGACGGATCACGTTGCAAAGAGCAATTGATTCCATGATAGGAGTGATAATTGGAGAGGGCAATTGGAAGACCTCCACACTCAAGGATCTCCAAGGTGAGGAAGTGGACAAGGAGATACAGTGGAGAGCGATCAAGTTCATAAAGATCGGTAACATCCTTTATAAAAGGTTGTATAGCTAGCCTCTCCTCAAAAGCTTAGGCTTGGGCAAAGCAAAGTATGTACTAAGTGAAATTCATGAAGGATCCTATAAATCTCGATAAGAGGAATCAGCTTTACAAGGAAAATCCTTGGCACTAGATATTTCTAGCCTATTTTAAAGTAAGATGCGATGTGATTAGTCTAGACTTGTGACAAATAGCAAAGATATGCTGATTAGTCCAACATACCAGCCCAGGAAATGAATAGCATGATATCACCTATACTATTTGCATAATGGGTGATTTACATAGTAGAGCCTTTTCCATTTGCAATAGAGTAGAGGAAATTTCTCTTAGTAGTAGTGGATTACTTCACGAAGTAGGTCAAGGCAAAGCTTGAAGGCCGAATAGTTGAGAGAGAGTTGATAAAATTTCTATGGAAGAACTTAGTATGCTAATATTGCATATAAAAATCTACCTAAGATTGGTGAGAAAGCCAGAAGATCTATCAAAAGTTTAGCACAGCATATCACGCACAGATAATAGATAAGTGGAGGTGGTCAATAGGATCATCATTTGAGGATTGAGGACTAGACTGAAAGGATCAAAAAGAAGATGGGGTGGATGAATTGCCAGAGGTTCTTGGGCATGCCAAACAACACCAACAAACACAATGCAAGAAAGCCTATATGCTTTAACATAGGGGGTCGATGTGATCCCATAGAAGTAGGAGAAGAATCTCCGCAAGTGTTGACATATGACTGATAGTGGAACAATAGGCAATGAGGGAAGAGTTGGTGCTAAAAAAGGACAAAAAGAAGGAATGCCCACCTTAGGAACTTAAAGTATAAACAACGAATTATTGGCTCATTTAATAAACTAGAGCAACAAAGGAAGTTTGAGGGAAGAGAAAAGTATTGTGTAGAACATAGGCCATAAGATAGTAGGAAAGTTGGAAGTAAATGGGACCTAAAATCCTTCTGAGCTAGAAGTTGCTCATTGGGTTACAAGTTGTCCAAACTTTTTGAGCTATAGGTTGCTCATCGAGTTACAAGTTGCCCAAACCCTATGAGATACAAATTGCTCACTGGGCTACAAATTGCCCAAAGCCCTTCTAAGCTACAGGTTGCTCACTAGGTTACAAGTTGTCCAAAACCATTTTAATCTACAAATTGTTCACTAGGCTACAAGTTCCCCAAACCATTCTGAACTACAAGTTGCTCATCAGGAAGGCTATAAGTTGCCCAAACCTTTTGACCTACATGTTGCTTATTAAGCTACAAGTTGCCCAAATCCTTTTAAGCTATAGTTGCTCATCGGGCTATAAGTTACGTAGACTTTTTTGGAGCTATAAGATGCTCACTAGGCTACAAATTGCCTAAAACCCTTTTGAGCTACAAGTTACATACCAAGTTACAAGTTGTCAAAACCTATTCTAAGCTACAAGTTGGTCGCCAAACAATAAGTTGCCCAGAATCCTTCTAAGATACAAGTTGCCCACCAGGCTACAAATTGCCCAAACCCTTTCTACGGTACAAAGATGCGATAAGCTAATTACCTACCCCTTTTTTTGAGCCATGAGTTGCTTTTAATTGACTCGACTTTTGACTTAAAAAATTACCCGAAGTCATTCAAATACTTAGAAGGTATCATTAACAATCCATTTTTATGGCCTTAAGTAAAGCGATTTGATTAGTTGGGTAGTTTAGATTAACTTATCACATGTTGTCCAAAAATGATTTTGTTTTGTTGGAATATTTTCTACACTTGTTAAAATCTAGTATTATAGAAGACAAGAGGAAAGCTACCATAGCATAATAAAAAAACTTCATTACATTAATAATTTCATTACAATGAATAAGAAACAAAGAAAAAAGATAAAACATTAGGCATTCCCACCTTCTTGAGTGGCCTCCTCAGCCCTCTAGTGTCCCCCTTAGCCATGGCTTTAGCCTTCTTCTTTGCCTTACACACTTCCTCCACAAAGTACTCAAATTCATCATCAGACTCTTCCATATTGGTCAAGTCCAGAACTCATCTTCCAGAATTTGATCAGAGCACACCTTAGGGTTTAAGTTGTTCACATTTGACCCTCGCTTCATCATGCCCTTCCCTATTAGTTGATCTCAGTAAACATTAAAGCTGACGTAATAATGGATGGTAGCATGATCAGCCTAGCCCATTGTTTTATAGCAAAGGGAAGAGTGCTAGCCACATGGCTAGGATGGATAGCAACTATGCCTTGACCCATTTTATATCCGCAATATAAGGGCGGTGCCTTTGACCCTTAAATCTAGATGTTCTTGCATACCTTGCTGGTTTTGTTTCATGTCATACCTTTACACTCTTGGCGAGCTTCTGCCTACCTCAGATGGGATAAAGATGTATACTCTGTATACCAAGCTAAAAGGACTTTCTCCAGTGACTAAGTGTGGTGTTGTTCGATAAGCCCATAACACCTCTGATAACTTTTTGTCCCAGGCACCTCTAGCTTTGTCCATTTTTAGTTTAAGCCCTTTGACTATAGACCAACCAGTAGCCTCAACCTAACCATTGGTTTGGGGATGGGCTATAGAGGTAAATAGTTGTTTTATCCATTGCTTCTGGCATCAGTCTCTTATCTTTTCTCCTTGAAATTATCTTCCATCATCTATGATTATCTCCCATGGTCCCCCAAATCTGCCGACTAAATTTCATAATATAAACTTTGTGATTGCGGCTTCAATAATCCTAGCTAAGGGCTCATCAACCTTGACCCAATTTGCTAAAATAATCTATTGCTACAACCAAGAACTTCATTTGTTTAGTAGCCCATGGGAGAGGTCCTACGATGTCCATTGCCTATCTAGTGAAGGGCTAGGGTAGGACAAGTAAGACCTACATGGCCTCCACTGGTGAGTGAGTAGCACTAGCGTACTTTTAGCACTAAGCACACTTTATGCATATCATCACATCTTACCTCACCAAGGGCTAGTAATATTCGGTCCTCATGATTTTCATTGTTAAGGCTCGTCCTCCTAAGTGACTTCTATAGTATCCATTGTGGACCTCCTTGATAATGTTTGAGGCTTCCTCAAGCCCTAAACACCTTTGCACTGGCTGGAAGAACCCTTTATGATATAGCATGTCTCCAATCAATATCAATTGGAAGACTTTTGACTCTTTCTCTTTATTTAGAAGGTTTTCCCCTCAAGCATTCTATTATGCAACCTCTCTAATCATCTTGTCTTATAATTAGCACTTTCTCTTCCAGGTTATAGCTAGAAGCCATTTTTAGGGTCAAAGTATCTCCTTTAGATAGACTTGATGCTCCTGCTAGCTTTTCCAGCTCATCCATCCTTTGGTTGTCACCTCGGTCAATCTGTACTAGCTTTAAATCTTTGAACTTTGCTGCAGCTTCTCTCACAGCCTCAATGTGCTGCCTCATTTGCTCTCCCTCACTGTGTAGCCTCTTTGATATTGTTGGAGTACAAGTTGTGAATTTGTGTAGGTTACCACTATTCTGGCACTAAGTTGCTGTGCCATTCGTAGACCCCAAAGGGGGGCTTTTTAGTTGGCTTTACTGGCACACAAGCCTATGTCCATAGGTTAATGTGATGATCTTTTGTATGTTCTGGTGATTCTCTTTCCTTTCACATTTTCATCTCTTTTTATACCATGCATACACGAATAGTTTCTTTCCACTACTTCATTGCTAATGTGTGATTGATATAGTTATTTGACTACTGCTTAACTATCATAGATAACCAGCAGAAAATCTAGGCTAGGTGGCTTCCTCTTGCGAACTAGGTGATTGCACCTAATATTGTAGTGGTGAATCATGGACTGACACCTGGCTTCAAGACTTAATCTAAATGCTTAATTGGGCTAAATGCCCTACTGAGCTAAATGTTGGACTGGGCTAAATGCCTGATTGGGTTCCAAGCAGCTAACCTTCACAACATGGCCACCTTAGTGCTTTTCTAGAGCCATACTAACTATAAACCAATTGATTAATTTCGAGGGCATAGTACGATATAGCAAAACTTGTGGTGGGGGAGGAGCTAGTGATGTGAACCAAGTAGAAGCAAGGATTGAAGATGGTTGAGAAAATGGGAAGAAAATATGAGAATGGATAACCAACGAGATTACACAAAATAAATTGAGTCAAAACTAACCTCACTTGGGGCTAACCTTTATAACCAATTGATTTTTAGTAACAAAGAAACCAAACACCATGCTGAAAAGTGTTGGCCACGAACCATTGGAATACACCCTGAATGACCCAATTTGTACTTAGCTTGGCATAATAACTCACACTCAAATAAGAAGTAAGAAATAGGAAGAGAACATTCTCTCTACTTTCAATAAATGACCAAAAGTTTTTATGCAAGAGCAAAATGAATGTATTTATAGAAACAAGGCATTACCCTAGGGTTAAAATAGGTAAAATGAAGAAAATACCCTCTAAAAAGTGGCTCCAATGGTCAAAATTCAAAAGGAAATCAAAACCTGCATTCTTGCCTGCATCGCGAGCGATGACTATTCAAGATATGGTTATACTTGATGAATTATAAGCATAATGTTTTAAAAAGTTCAAAGAATTCAATGGGCAAGTAGAGAAGCAAATTGGCAGACATGTCAAAGCACTACGGTCAGAATGTGGTGGTGAGTACAAGCGTGTTTAGTTTGCTAAGTTGCTCAAGGAGAATTGTATTGAATCATACTTGATACCACTGATGACTCAATTGAATGGTGTAGTTAAGCATAGAAATCAAATTTTGTTGGACATGGTTTGATCTATGATAATTTTCATTAACTTACCTATATCCCTATGGGGGCATACCCTTCTTACCACTGCATTCATTTTGAATAGGATTCCTTCTAAGTTCACTCCCTCCACCCTACATGAGATGTGAAATGGAAGGAAGTTGAGCTTTAAAGACTTAAGGATTTGAGGATGTTCGGCTAACTTAGGAAGACTAAAACAAAAAAATTAGAGGGGAGAGTTGTTGTAGGCTACTTTAAAGGATATCCTAGAGATTCCATGAGTTATGAGTTCAACATACCCGAAGACAATAGGATTGTCATCGACTATTAGGCACATTTTCTTGAAAAAGAGTTCATTTGAGAAAAAGTGGTTCAAGTAGAACAATAGTACTCAAGAAAGTTAGGCACAAGGAACAAAGCAATATGGCTATAAGGCAACTTCCTATTCAATAGCAACCTTCAAGACACAATCGCCGTCACGATTAGGTTGAATCTCTCAAGCATTAGAGAGATACAGTTATGTTCTAGAGAACGAACAAAATCTATTCGTAATAGGAGAAAATGGTCATAGAGATGATCCTTTTGTCTTTGATTAGGCAATGGTAGATAAGGACTTCACCAAGTGGCTAGAGGCTATGAAATTTGAGGTGGATTCAATGCTTGTCAACCAAGTATGCACTCTACTGTATCCTCTATGAAATCTGAGGTGGATTCAATGTGTGTCAACCAAGTATGCACTCTACTATATCCTTTATGAAATCCAAGGGAATTGTTCCTATCAAATGCAAATGGGTCTAAAAGAGGAAAATTGCTTTGACTCAGATAAAAAACTACAAGGCTAGGTTGGTGGCAAATGGCTACACCTAAAAGGAGAGAATTAACTATAAGGAAACCTTCTCATCATTAGTCATGTTGAAATCCATTTGGATTTTGCTTGCGATAGTCTCCCACTTGGACTATGAGATTTCACAAATAGACATCAAATCCACATTCCTCCATAGGGTGCTTGTGGAGGATTCCTTAACCCTATAAATAGTTCCTAGTTATGTCATTGAAAAAACTTTTTGATTCTTGCTACTCAATACAATATTTGTCTTCCTCGAACTTAAGTTCTTCAATTTCTCATGAAGTCCAAATCGAATTATTCTAGGTGTGTTCTTGGTTGATTCATGGGTTCTAGCCTACTCTGCTATCTTTATCTTTTATACTTCCACACACACATGTCAGTTGGCATTAGAGTTGGCTGTTTCATATTCTTATCTGAGCACCAATTCAAGTACCAATTTGGCTTGTCTTTTTCGTTTTGTTGTTTCTTGTTCTTTGTATTCTACCATTGTGTTTTCTTTTATTGTCAAAAAAGAGAGAGTTTACATTCAAAAAATATGAGAGAATTGAATGATTCAAAAAGTTGTGATATGTGCTTGAATTTATAGCCCAACTTATTCCTAATCACGTGGAGAATGTTGAGACCTAAAAGAAATTGAATTGGAGTGAATATCAAAGAATTATATTGAGTAAATTCATGAGTTTTAGATGCAGGATCAATCGCTCCTCAAAACTAGGTCAATCACACAATTAGCTTGACCTAGATCAATCCTTTTGCTCTCAAATTAATTGCACCGTATTCTTTTAGCTAGGATCGATCTCTTTATGTTTGGATTACTTCCACACACATGTCTGTATATCTTTTATACTTCCACACACGTCTTTATACTCCTTGTGCTGAGTCATTACTACAAGGATGTATATAGATGATTACAGACATTGGTGCAGGGTAGTTGGTGCATAGAGGACTACTACGAGAAAATGAAGATGGCACTAATGAGGGTAACATAGTGAAGGATAAAAAAGGCAACCATGGCAAGGTTCATAGGGTGATTGAATTGAGAGATTGCCAATGTGTTAGACCTGCACCACTATATGGAGATTGGAGACTTGGTGGAGTGAGCCATCAAGATAGAGAAGTAGCTAAAGAGGAGGAGTAGACAATAGCATCCATCCACCGTACACAATTGCACAATAGTTCACCCGTAGAAAGGAGAAGTAACTAGCTAAGGTAGTTGGGGTTCCTAAGCCCTAGGATGCACCCTAGGTTAAAGTAGCTAAGGTTCAAAATCCAAACCCTAGTACTTCTAACACGTGTAATTAAGATATTTTGTATTTTTAGCGTCTAGGGAGGAGACACATGGCAACCCAATGCCTAAATAGGTAGACAATGATATGACTAATAAAGGAGAGATGACCAAGGAAGAAGATAGCAATGGAGATGAGATGCAACTATTGGAGGAGGTACCATCTGAAGTAGAGGATGGAATTAATGAGGAGACAAGTAGTGTAAGCTTGGTGGTTAGGAAGGCATTAAATGCAAAAGTAAAGGTGGAAGGATTCAAGGAGCAACGATAAATGTTGCTAGTACAATGTTGGTGGAGAGACTTGGACTTCCATTTCATGACCATACCCAACCTTACAAATTGCAGTGGTTAAATAACAATAGTGAAGTAAAGGTAACAAAACAAGTGTTAGCGGAGTTTGAGATAGTTAAGTACAAGGATGGTGTACTATGTGATGTGGTCCCTATGCTGGTGAGTCATAACTTGTTGAGAATGGTGTGGTAGTTTGATCAAGATGTAGTACGGCATGGCAAGGCGAATAGGTATACATTCTATCACAATATAAGGTGAAACTTGTACCACTTATATTGAAGAAGGTGCAGAAGGATTAACACTACCTATAGTAACAATATGGATTAGACATGAAGAGGAAAAGGAAAAATAAATAGAGGGGGAGGAAAGAACAGAAAAAGAGCGTATGTTGGCGAGAATGAGAGATGTGTGGGTAGTCATAGGGAGTGAGCAAAGAGTGATTTTACTTTGTGCAAAGAAATTTATTTAACCAAAAAGGTCACATCTTCCCTCCCTAAAAGTGTTGTGTTTTCTTTTGTTTTTTTTGTAGGAGTTTTAGGATATCCTTTTAGACACGTTGCTGAGTGGATTGCCACTAGTCAGAGGGATTGTGCATCAAATTGACTTCGTATCTAGAGCAACCGTTCTGAACCAACTAGCACATTGAACAATCTCAGAGGAGACTAAGGAGATTCAATGACAAATGAAAGAATTGGCTAGCAAAGGTTGAGTTAGAAAAAGCATAAGCCCTTATGCAATGCCAATATTGCTAGTACCAAAGAAGGACGGGTCTTGGCAAATGTACGTGGATTGTAGAGCCATAAATGCTATAAGGGTAAAGTATTATCATCCCATTCTTAGGTTAGATGATATGCTTGATGAATTATAAGGGACTGGTGTATTTTCTCAAATTGATCTTAACAGTAGGTATCATTAAATTTGCATGAAAGAGGGAGATGAGTGGAAAGCAAGCCTTTAAAAGAAAATATGGATTGCATGAGTGGTTAGCAATGCCATTTGGATTAACAAATGCACCTTACATATTTATGAGGCTTATGAATTATGTTTTACATGCTTTCATAGGTAGATTCATTGTGGCTATTTTAATGACATTCTTGTATATAGCAAATCTATTGATGAGCATGTTAGACACCTTAGGGAAGTATTTGGATTCTTGCAAAAAGAACAATTGTATGCTAACCCTAAGAAGTGTACATTTTGTGTGGATCATTGTGTATTTCTTGGCTAGGTAGTAAGTGCACAAGGAATTTGCATGGATGAGAATAAAGTTAAAAGCAATCTGAAAATGGCCAACACCCAAGACTGTCATTGAGGTGAAGAGTTTTCATTGTCTTGTGAGCTTCTACATGAGGTTCATATGAGACTTCTGCACAATCACCATACCACTAACCATGATCATTATGAAGGTTGAGAAGTTCGACTAGGGAGAACCTCAGCAAAGGTCATTTGAGTTGCTTAAGGAAAGGCTTACTAATGCTCTTGTATTATCTTTACCTGACTTTTATAAAACATTTAAACTTGAATTTAATGCTTCAAGAATCGGAGTTGGAGCAATGTTGATGCTAGAGAAGAGGTCAATTGCATATTTGAGTGAGAAGTTGAATAGAGCAAAGCCAAAACTACCCAACATACAACAAGGAGGCATACATGTTGGTAAGGGATTTGGAGGTATTTCAATATTATCTGAGACCTAGGGAATTTGTTGTCTATATGGATCATGAGTCCCTAAAGCAACTAAAGAGCCAAGGTAAGTTGAGTCATATACATATTGAATGAGTACCTTACATTGACCCTTTCCCATATGTAATTAAGTACAAGAAAGGTGTACAAAATGTAGTAGTAGATGCATTGTTTGGGAGATATTCATTGCTTGCTACATTAAATGCTAGACCTTTGGGATTTGAGCATATTAAAGCATTGTATTCAAGTGATGAAAATTTTGGTCAAGTGTATGAATTGCCAAAGGTGTACATGATAAGTATTTTCAGCATGATGGGTATTTGTTCCACATATATAGGTTGTGTATTCCTAAGTGTTCCTTGTGTGAGTTACTAATCCAAAGACATATATGATGGAGGTCTAGTGGGACACTATAGTGTCACCAAGACATTTGTGGTTTTGCAAGAACTTTCTTTTGGCCATATGTGCAGAGAGATGTTAAAAGAATAGCAGATAGATGCATTAAGTGCAAGGAGGCCAAGTCGAGAGTTCAACTACAAGGATTGTATATGCTGATGCTATGGATATACATTTCAATGGACTTCATTAGGTCAGCTGCAAACTCGAACAAGTAAAGATAGTATTTTTATGGTTATCGATAGGTTTTCTAAAATGATATACTTCATTGCATGCAATAAGATGGATGATGCTACACATTTAGCCAACTTATTCTTTAAGAAACTAGTTAGATTGCATGGCATGCCAAAAACCATTGTGTCGGTAGAGATGTTAAGTTCCTAAGTTACTTATGGAAAACTCTATGGTAGAAGCTAGGGACTAAGTTGTTGTTTTCTACAAGTTCTCCGCAAACTAATGGACAAACTGAGGTGGTGAATAGGAATTTAATTGTATTATTATGTGCATTAATTAAGAAAAACATAATAACTTAGGAAGAGTGTTTGCCACATGTCAACTTTGCTTACAATAGAAACGTACACTCAACCACACACAAATCATCATTTGAAGTTGTTTATGGATTTAACCCGTTAACCCTATTAGACTTGCTACCATTACCATGTAATGAGCAAATTAGTATAGATGGAGCATAAAGAAAAGCTTATAAAGCAACTACACAAGCATGTACACCAAAACATTGAATAAGGGCTGTAAGAAGGTTGTGTTTAAGCTCGGAGATTGGGTCTGGGTTCACATGAAAAAAGAAAGATTTCCATATCAAAGAAAGTCAAAGCTAATGCCAAGGGGCGACAGTGCATTTTAAGTGATAGAGTGAATCAATCGCAGTGCTTACAAGTTACAATTACCAACTGAGTTTGAAATAACTGCAACATTTAACATCTCTTATTTGAGCCCTTTTCATGCAAGGGATGAATGAGACTTGGAATTGAGGTCAATTTCATTTTAAGAGTTAGGAAATGTCCTGAGCGTTAGGGCTAACATTGGGTATCCAAGGATAATCAAAGTCCCATTGATGAGGGCTACGACTAAAAAGATTAAGGAAGTGACGACAATGCTTGTAAAGGTGTTTTGAGTAGTTTTTGGACGTTTGGAGGATCTCAAGAAGGAAGAAGAGCTTTCGTGGATGAACATGATGCAAAGAGAACTCGAAATAAGCCTTGGAGTATCCTCCAAATCGAGCCCAACAGCTAGCTAATTGAGCATGAGGCCAACAAATTAAGCCAGAGCATGTGCGATCAACAGCAGGTCAAGAACAGATTCTCTACATTTGCGATCGAATGATTCACACTCAATTGTGCTGGGTTTGATTGAAAATTCTAAACACTGTGACGTTCTACAATTACAATCACTAGAGTCATGCTCAATCGCACAAGGTGAGATATAAACACTAAGATGGCTTGGGTTTCACAATCTGGAGGCACAAGATCAACACTTGGATCAAGCGCACAAACACCTCCAAGCTAGAATATAGTTGGAACTACCTTTTATGTTATGTTTTTACTTTAGTTAATTTTCGTACAAGTTTTACAGTTCCTAGGGCTCCTTAACACTATAAATAGCATCTGATTGTGTTATTGAAAAAATTCTTGGATTCTAGTTATTGAATACACTATTTTTTCTTCCTTGAACTTGAGTGCATCAATTTTTCATGAAGTCCAAATTAAATTATTCTAGGCTTGTTGTTGGTTGATCCATGGCATATCAACTAACAAGGCGTGTTAGTAGTGGTTGTCCTCCTTGCTAGAAGAGTTCATCGAAGGTCATTCCATTAGGTCATCTTCATAGTTTGTGCAAGTAGATTTTGTTGGGTTTTGGCCTACACTTCTATCTTTTATCTTTTATAGTTTTACACGCACACATTTTCAAGCCTTTTACATAGACAAGATACTGAATAGATTTGGTATGGAAACCTCAAAGAGAGGATTGTTAGCATTCAGGCATGGCATCCATCTCTCAAAATCCATGTACTAAAGGACAAATGATGTGGGGAGCATAAAAGCTGTTCCATAAGCTTTGGCCATAGGAACCTAATGTATGCAACACTATATATGAAGCTAGATATCACCTATAATGTAAGCGTTACGAGTAGGTTTCATGTGAATCCTGGTAGAGAGCATTGGAATGCTATCAAGCGTACCCTTATGTACTTGAGAAGCATTAAGGATATGGTACTTATGTATAGAGATGGTGATCTAAGAGTAAATGGATACTCCAATTTTAATTTTCAATTAGACATGGATGATAGAAAGTAGACAGATACACCAATTCTAGCTTTTAATTGGATGTTGATGATAGACAGTCTATCTCTGGGTTATCTTCACCCTCAATGGAGGAGTAATTAATTTGAAGAGTTCCAAACAAAGTATGACCTCAGACTCCACCACTGAGGCTAAGTACTTCACGGCATGTCATGCTACAAAATAGGCTACTTGAGTAGAGAAGTCCATGATAGAACTTCAAGTGGTTTTGGATTTAGATTGGCCATGCCACTTTACTGTGACTACAATAGTGTGATCGTGTAAGCAAAGGAACTATGGTCTCATCAAAAGTTCAAACACATAGAGAGGCATTATCAAATTCTTTGAGAAAACATTGGAAGAGGTGACATAGCCATGCTAAAAATAGTTTCAAGTGACGATGTGATTGATCCACTCACCAAGCTAATGACTTAAGTGCAATTGGATTGCCATCTTTAGAATATGGGAGTTGGATACCAAAGTGATTGACATTAGAGCAAATGATGCAAACTAAGTGGCAGCATAGGATTGAAAATGGTTAGGAAAATGGAGAAAATTGTAGAAAAAATAAAATAATGAACAATAACAAGGAAAACAAATGGATAAATAGCAAGATTGAACTAAAACACTCGAGCAAGAATGTTCCTCGCATGGAGCAAAGTCTTACAATAAAGTGGAATTGACACAACCAAAAAGCAAACATGTACATGATAAAGATGTTGGCCACTAACCATGGGAAGCAAACTAAATGACTCGATTTGATACTTAAACTTAGGTGTTGAATCACTTAAATACACTCAAATTCAAAGAATAAAAGAAAGAAGAAATCTTCTTCATTCAATTCATTGTTCAAAGAATACATGGTGCTTAATTGTAATAAAGTGGAACGGGAATGGGTTTTTAAAGGAGCACAAGCCAAATCAAATAATATAAGCGTGAAATGACTACAATGCCTTTGCAAAGTGACTTCAAAGGTCAAAATTCGAAAAATAACAATGAAAATCAGCCTTTCTCAATCTGGATGTCAATATGATTGATCACATGGGACTGTAGCTTAATCTATTCAGATCTAGTCTTCTTGTGACTGTTCATCTTTATTCTACCCTATCAATTGTAGGTCATCACAATCAATCGCAACATTTGCGATTGTAATTCTGGCAAACCCCAAAATGTGCCTAGGTCAACTAGAATGCTTGGGATTGATTGGGCTTTGTCATTTTGTAATTCTAGTTGTGTGTCCCCTTTGATAGCAAAGGGAAGAGTGCTAGCCACATGGCCCATCACATTCCAAAGGCATATTTGAATTTTTGTGTGAAATGGGAGAGAATTTTTGCAACTTCCTTAGGAGTCTTTGCCGTTGCAATCATGGATTGTATTTTTTATTTTTGCGCGAGGAATTCTGTTTGCTTTTTGTCCTAGTTTTGGTTAAGGCTAAGGAAATGTTTCATTCCTTCTGGAGTAAGGTGTCCTGTTGGTTGAAATATTTTCAACATCCGAATTTTGAAATATCTTTTAAGAAAAGAAGTATTATTTTGCTTTTGGATGTCGAAGTAATAACAGAATACCCAAAAAAAATATCTTTTTGAACAAAGATTTGCCACGGGAGGAAATCTTGTTTCATCTAGTGATAGTTTGTAACGGGTTTTAAATAGCTTGTAGGCTTCAAGCAGTTGTCCTGTGATGACATTCTCAGTTAAACCAAAATAGGCCCATCAGGAATTCCACCAATTTGAAAAGGGGGCAATGGGTTCACTTTTTTTGAAGAAAAGTAACCAAGTATGGGAGGGTCAAATGCGAGAAGTTGAGTGGAGCCACGCTCAACTATCCTACATATGACAAGGAGATGTATTCCTTAGTCTAGGCATTGCACACTTGGCAATCTTTCCTAAGGCCTAAGGAGTTCATGATCCACACCGATCATGAATCTTTGAAGTATCTCAAAAGCTAAAGTAACTTGAGTAAAAGGCATGCTAGGTCGGTTTCATTTATTGATTCTTTTCCCTATGTGATAAGTATAAGCAAAGAAAAGACAATGTTGTTACCAATGCTTTATCACATTAGTACACATTGATTTCCACCTTGAGCACAAAAAAATTGGGCTTTGAGCATATTTGTGAAATGTATGAAAAAAATGATGATTTTAGTGCTATATATGCACTAACACACACTATCCACATGAAAAATTTTGTCAAGATAATGGATACTTATATTTTGATGGAAAGTTATATGTGCTTAATTATTCCTTGTGTGAGCTGTTGATAAGAAAGGCTTACAATGTAGGATTGGCAGGACACTTTGGTGTCAACAAGAATGTAAGTATCTTGCAAGAACATTTCCACTAACCTCATTTATGAACAGACATGGGTAGGATCATTGATTGATGCTTGGCGTGTCGACAGGCCAAGTCCCCACACACATCCCAATAGTTTGTACATTTCTTTATCTATGTCCCAAGCCCCTTGGACTGATATTTCTATGGATTTTGCATTAGGGTTTCCTAGAACTAAGAATGGATGTCATTCCATATTTGTTGTTGCTGATAGATTTTCAAAAATGGCACATTCTATTCCTTATCACAAAATTGATGATGCGAACAATGTAGCTAATTTGTTCTTTAGGAAAGTTGTTTGCTTGCATGTAGTCCCTAGGACCATTCCTTCTGACCATAACATTAAAATTTAAAGTCATGGGAAGATTGTTTGCCACATGTTCAATTTGCATGCAATAGGAGCATACACACAGCCACAGAATTTTCATCCTTTGAGATTGTGTTTGGATTGAATCTTTTAACTTCAATGAATTTGTTGCCATTATCTAATAGTGAACAAGTCAATACAAATGGCAAGAAGAAGTTTGAGTTTGTGAGATCCCTACATGAGAAAGTGCACCAAAATTTGGAGAAGAAGACCCAACAATATAAGCAACAAGCTAGCAAAGGGAGCAAGAAGGTCTTATTTGAACTTGGTGATTGGTTATGGGTTTATTTTAGGAATGAAAGGCTCCCACAACAAAGACAAAGCTACACCTCAAAGGAGATGACCCATTTAAAGTTTTGGAAAAAGTTCTAGACAAAGCCTATGAGAATGAGCAACTCGGTGGAGTATAATGTTAGCGCTACATTTAATGTCTTTGACCTGTCCATAAGTGATGAAAAGGGCTTAAGGTTGATGGACCAATCTTCTCAAGAGGAGGTGAATGATGTGGACATCCAAGGACGAGACCCCCTCAAGCTACCACTCAAACCTGTCACAAGAGCAAGGACTTGCACGTTTAAGAAGGCCTTTACAAACTTTATGCTTAATTGGAAGCTTAATGGACATTTGGACATGCTGGGAGGACCAATGGAAAGAATGTAGCATCAAATTTTGACTTTGGAAGTCCAAGTAGTGCCATGAAACTTTGCAATTGCAATCCAGACCAACCCCAATCGAGTCGGATCAACCAAATTGACATTGGAGGTTCTTCAAGTTTATGATCACACCCTGTACAATCGAGCCAAGGAGATGCCATCAACATGGAAAATGGTTGTAGGCTGAGAGATCGCAATTTCAGTGCATCAACTAAAGGAGTTATGCTTGATTTGAAGAAAGGCCAGCTCAATCACAATGCAAGCAGGAAGACAAATTTTTGACATCTTTTTGAATTTTGATTGTTTAGAGCCCATTTTTAGGTGTTTAGGTCATTTCTTACTCCCCCAATAACCTTTGTACAACAACTGTTGGTCATTGAATGCAATTGGAGAATATTCGCTTCCACTTTCTGGCTTGTTGTTTGTGAGTGTGAATAATTTAAACTACTAAAGTTAAGTACAAATTGGGTCATTTTGGTGTATTTTAGTGGTTTGTGGCTAACACTTGCTAGTGTGGTGTTTAGTTCTTTGATTGCTCAAGATAAATTTGCTAAAAAGGTTAACCTTAAGTGAGGGTAATTGTAACTTAGTTTATTCTTGTGTAATTTCATTGATTATCCCTTCTTTTCTTTTTATTGTCCCTTGTTTTTTATTTTGTCATAATTTTCCTCAATTTCTTAGCCATTTTCAATCCTTGCTTCCACTGATTCTCATCATTTATGTATAATGGGTTATAAATATAAACCCAAGGCTATCTTAGTACATAATTACTAAATATAGTCCATGAGTTACAGACACACTATAGGGCATTAGTGGGTTTGTATGACTTGCTCATTTTGTATTTGTGCAGTGAGTGTAATGTCATTTAATGTGAGATATGGAGAATACATTTGCATCGAGACACCATTGGAGAAAGGGCATTCAAACAATGACTCATAGAACAAAGTAGGCTCTTGTAGTTCACTCTTGAGTATCAATATCTTACTTCATGATCATGTCAGGTGCGCATGAACTTGAGACAACATGATTGTATTGTGTGCACGACAACCAATTTGCCACCAAGGCATTAAAGGCCAATATTATCCTAGTATGGGATAGGGTTACGAGCCAAATGTGCCATTACCCAAATATGTATGGAGGTGTGTGGGTTTAATAAGAGATTTGTTTCCTTGCAAGTGGGTAAGGCATTTGTCCTATGCTGTTGGTGTTTCATGAGATGGAAACCCTTGGCTAAGGTAGGGTGATGTGATCTTGGACTAACTAGAAGTGCTACAAACCTAGGGCATGATGGTTTATTATGCCTTGGTAATTTTGGAGGGGAAATATATAAAATTAGGCTTCAAGAGTGGATTGAAAACTTGAATAAGGTGGTTTTTGGTGTTTAGAAGGAGCTTAAAGATGAATTATGGCTTCAATTTTGGACTTAGAGCAGTCAAGAAAGCTTGGAAGGCACTGGAATTAGGGTCTTGGACAAGCTGAATCAATCTCAGCATGGCGAGATTAACCTAGGCGTATTTTTGGAGCTTTTTGGATTTATGATCCCGAAGTTCACAATCAATTGCACAACAAACAATCGCAATGGTAGAATGAATGGCAGGATGATTACACGAAGGCTAAATCATAGTGGATCAATCCATACCTGGATGCAATCAATCGGATGGACATCTAGATTGAATGTGATGGGTGGGAAGACTAGATTTGATTGTTCTTTTTGAATTTTGGTCATTGGAGCTAATTTTTAAGGGGAAAATTCATCATTTCATGCTTGTATTTTCAAATCTAGCTTATGGCACTATATATGCGCTCCCTCTTGCATTTTGTAATATAATTAAACCATGTAACTTGATATTTGACAATGAATGAAGAAGGTTTCTTCTTTAAATATCCATACTGCTGGTGGATTGCAACTGTGCCTTGACCCTCACCTTTATTCTGAATAGACTTCAACATGGCTAAAAGTGTTTTGGAAGTAATTGAAATTGAAAAAAATTAAAGAAAAATTCATTTGGAATTAAATTTGAACATGTAGGTTGCATTGCCT
This sequence comes from Avicennia marina, assembly GCA_019155195.1. Lineage (NCBI taxonomy): Eukaryota > Viridiplantae > Streptophyta > Magnoliopsida > Lamiales > Acanthaceae > Avicennia > Avicennia marina. Next base: position 6,418,608 of record CM032763.1, read on the forward strand.
TAATTAAATACATTGTTTGTAAACTAATTAAGTATAAATCATCCATGAGTCCAAGCCTAGCACTCATTGCAACATCAAGTGTCTAATTTGAATTGAAAATTCAACAAGTGTCCAATTTGAATAGAAAATTCAACAAATGAAAGACCTATGAATGATTAATCCATGTATCCTTGGAATAACTCGAATTGAAATTTGAATCACAGGAATTGAGAAACCACCCAAATTCAAGAGAAAACCGAAAGAATTTTATTCATCGAAATATCAAAGAGTTCTTCCAATAAAAACAACCAAACCACCTATTTATATCCCAACTAGTGCTGAAGTATGCTTAAAAAATTCGTGTATAACAGTTGAAAAGGGAATAAAAACTTTCAAAAAGAATCCTATCCAAAAACCCTTTGAAACTAATGGTTAAGGTTCTTCTGGGCTTCGCGGAGTTTATCGTCTTTGACTTGCGTCCAAAGCTCGACAACCATCCTATGTTCCAAACGAGTGCACACGTGTTGTCACTTTACATGAACTCGCTAACTCCTTTGCATGTGGGACATCATTAACTTTATTGTGATAACAGTGGCATAATTGCACAAGTGAAGGAACCAATGTCTCATTAGAAATCTAAACACATAGAGAGGTGTTACCATATTTTTCAACAGATCATTGGAAGGAACAATGTAACCATGCTAAAAATACCTTCAGCTGATAATGTAGTTGACCAACCTACTAAGCTGATAACTTAAGTGCAGCCGGATCGCTATCTGTAGAAGATGGTCATTAGCAATTGACATCAGTAGTATTGGCATTAGAGTGCAAATGGGAGATTATTAGTGATATGTTATCTAACACCAATAGAAAACAAGAGATAATAGAAGGCATTTGGTTGTATATGTACCTTTCATACTAATTAATAAAACATTAATTTTCATATCAGTATTGTGGCAAGTTTTCATGCATGTGGATCTTGATTGGTGAAAAGTATTGTATGTGCCCTTGTGCTTGAGTTAGGATGTCTTATTCACAAAGAGTTATGAATATGGACACACAACTTTTTTGGTACTTAATCACTAAAACTTGTCCACTAGTCACAGACACTTTAAAGGGTACAAGAGAGTTAGTATGAATTGCACACTTTATATTTGTACAATGAGTGACATGTCATTTAGTATGAGATACTAAGAATACATCTATATGGATGTGCCATTAGGGAATGGGGCATTCAAATAATGACTCACAGAATGAAATAAACACATAAAGTTCACTTTTAACTATCAATGTCCTATTTTGTGATCGTGTTAAGTGTTGTTGTTGAACCTTAAACTACAATGACATGAATGTCTTGTGTGCATGACGGTCAATATGCTATTAGGACATTAAAGGCTAGTATCTATCTTATTATGGGATAGGGTCATGAGCCTAGTGTACTGTTGCTCAAGTGCATATAGAAGCATGTGTGCGTTCAATAAGAGATTTGTCTCCTTAAAGTGAGTAAGGAGATTGTCCTATGCAATTAGCATTCCATGAGATAGAAGCCCTTGGCCAAGGCAATGTGTAATTAGGGAGGAATTTTTAATAGAAACATTTGTCTCGTGAATGCAGGCGATGGAACAGGCGACAATTCATATTTTGGCATACTTACTCCTCAGACTAATGGATAGAAATGAAGGAAACGAGCAACTAATCAAGGAGTTTGGGCAACTAAGGCTCAACCTTATAAATTGGGGATCTTCTACAAGTAGAAAGTATCAAAGAAACAATAGAATTCATATAGTCTTTACATTGTATCATTCTTGTATTCCTAGTTTGTAATATTAGAGAGTAGGAGTGGAGTTTGGTGTCTTGTAAGAGATAGAATGAGGCAAGGAAGCCAGGAATCGCCGTAAGAAGAAGCTTCAGATACAAGATATGTTGTGATTGATTCTTCCTATGAGCTTAATTTATTTGCAATATTGAAGCAAATAGTAAGGATCTTGTTTATCAATTTAAATTCAATTGTGTGTTCTTGTTTCATTGTGATCAATCTTATGTTCTTCTTTCACCCTTCTTCTTATTCCTCCCTTTCTTCTTTGCATTTTTATTTTTGACTTAATTTGTGGTTACAATGGAAGTGAAGCCACAAGTTAAGTAATTCGATTACAATTATAAATTATAGGCTTATAACAGAAATGAAGGTTCCAAATTCACAAGGGATCAAATTTAATTCATAAATTTCATTCTCAATTGAATTAGTTCCCAGATAATTGAATTAATTTAATTGAAGCCTTAGTATAACTTGGGAAAGTGTACTAAAGACTTACGGAATTAACTATCCTTAAAATAAGAAATTAAAATTGATAATTGATTTAATTAGTAATAAAAGTTCTTGCATGTTTGTTATGTATTGCTATTGAATTCTATATCATGTTATATTCGTCATACTCTTCCTAACTCTATTCAAGTTAGTTAAATTTTATTTTATTGTCGCTTGATATTATCATCACCTTTAATTATTCACTTAATTAAGACACAATATTATTGAACAACATTCTTACTCCATGTAGATATGACAATCCTATTTCTCTATATTACTTGTGCAATCATTGTACACTTCTAATGTATTGCATTTATATCGCATCAAAAAAATTGAAGGTTGGGATTTTATTGCGGCTTATGGATTATAGACAGAAATTACAGGATTTAATTTCATCTAATCATCTGTGCAACAATTTTCAAATTTATGTTTATGCATTTTACATGAAGAAAGTGGACTAGGTTGGAATTTTATTTATTCCATTACCTTCTTGAATTATTTTGTGGTTAAAATTTAAAACATTTGGCAGCCCATACCTAGTGAAAACCAACAACAAGACCAACCTAGAGGAGGCTAAAAAGATTAAGCAATAGGTGGAGTTATTGTAGAAGGGTTGGGTTTGGGAGAGCATAAGTCCATGCATGGTACCCATTCTCCTAGTTCCTAAAAAGAATGGTGAGTGGCACATGTGTGTTGATTACAGGGCCATAAATGCCATCATAGTAAAGTATCACTACCTTATACCTCATTTGGATTACATGTTAGATGAAATGCATGGTGCTAGCATATTTTCTAAAATTGACTTGAAAAGTAGGTACCATCAAATTAGGATGAGGGAAGGGGAGGAGTGGAAAACAATGTTTAAAGAAGTTTGGATTATATGAATGAACTGTGATGCTTTTTGATCTTATAAATGCTCCTAGCACATCCATATCAATTAGTACACATAGTGACCGCCTCAAAAGTTCTCCTCAACCATAAACTTACAATAAATATTTCTTTTTTGGACAAAAGCCATTTGATTTTTTTTGATGTTGTGTACAAGTTAAGTTTGGATAAAATCCCAACGCCTCTAGAGTTCATTTGAGAGTTTGGAAGAATGTAGCTGGAGAGTGGGCAAATCCTTGAGCACGAACGCAAGGGATATGTGTTGCTGGGTTTCAATGAGTTTGGGATCAAATTTTAAAATTTTACAGTCATAAATTAACAAATACACATAGTAGAATAATATGCTAAACTTGTTCTATTTTCACCATACAATATGCATTAATTAAGAAGCACCAAAAGGATGTGTAAAGAATGTACTCATTGTAATTACATTCAAATAGGTGTGCTTGTGATTCTTAAGCCATGACCCTCAAACTCTAACCACTAGTCTATCCATATAGCTAGAATGTTAATGAGCATCCCTTACACCTTGGGAAACCCCTTTTGCAAGGCTCTTACACAAACTCTTTGGACAAGAAAGCTTTTAGCGATAATAAGAAAGGAATAAGGTGGATAGAAGTTTCATTCTTCTTGCTTAATGGAAGGCACACGAATTTTGTGAATTTTTCACATGTTTAGAACTCTTCTACCCATGTATTTAAACTTAAGACACTAGGGCACTTAAGTAATGGGCTCCATAGACTTACTATATGGACCTTTAGTAATTTCTATTATGAACCTTCTTAATTATTAATCTTATTACTAATGCACATACTTTTTAACTATTAATCTCTATTAATAGTTGAGACTCAATGGAATCATATTCTTCAATGTAATTAAAATCTCATTATTAACGAATATGATTCACCCAAATAATTCCATTTGTGTCTTACCCCTCTAATTAATCTCTATTAATTAAAGTCTCATTATTCTTCTAATTAATAATCTCATTATTAACAAATACTATATTAATTTATTTGGTCCAATCCAATTGCTAACAAATAAAAACTTCATTAGTCTTCTCAAAGTTCATCTACGAGGCTTATCAATTTTCGTTCATGTCCCACCATTTAACACTCATTTCACATTTCAACTTTTTATGTATGACTCTTTGGGTTTATCCTCAATTAACAATGAAAATAGTTTTAAGGATATAGGTAGCTCCTAGCCTACGGTCCACATCGTAGTTCAATTAAGTTGAAGTAACAAGAGTCACAATGAACCTTCTTGATCATGAGTATCATGTAATATAGACTTTTTGTCTTACTTTGCTCCAACTGAGCAAGAGTCACAGATTTAATCAAACTTACAAATTTGATTATATGACCAATCAATGTTACCTTATGAGACTAATGTTTCTATCAAAAACTCCTTTATGATCAAACACTACCTTGGCCAAGGATTTTTGTCTCATGGAACATCAATTGAATTGGACAAATACCTTGCTCACTTGTAAGGAAACAAATTCCCTATTAAACGCACTCATGTCTCCATATGCATTTGAGCAATGGTACGTTAGGCTCATGACCCTAACCCATACTAGGATAGAAACTAGTATTTAATGCCCCAATAACATGTTGACTGGTGTGCACACAAGGCTATAATGTCATCTCAAGTTTAAGGTCTATGTGCACTAGCACGATCACAAAGTAGTCTCGGATTTCATTGAGGTTTGGCTGTAAAAATTGAAACTTTATCACATAAAATAATGACATACATACAGGGGAACAAAAGGAAACAAACCCCTTCCAATTTTGTTGCAAAATACAGAAGTTATTAATCAAACAAATGTAAGAATAAAAATTGCACCTTTAAAATGTTTTCAAGCTTCTCATGCATAATCCTTGGAGTTGTGGCCCTCGAACATTGACTTCTAGATTTTCCACATGATCAAGATGCTTGTGAGCTCCTCATACACTCCACAAGACTCTTTTTGGGAAGCTCTAATACAAACACCTTTAGGCTTGGATGCTTTTATGACATAAAAAGAGATGGATGAGGGTGACTAGGGGGTCTCTCTTACTTGATGGTGCACGAATTTTTATGAATTTCTTATGGGCCTTGAACACTTAAAGACTCATATAAATAGTGGAGACACTAGGGTTTAGTGTATGGGTTCCATAAGCTCTCCTACATGGACCATTTTTAATTAAATAGTCCATAGACTTTTATTTATTAATCTTATTAATAAATCAGCCAATATGTGTCCTTTAATTATTGATCTTGTTAATAATTAAATCCCATTTGTATCCAACTAATTAAATTTAAATTCCCATTGTGCTTTTAATTAATGATCTAACCAATAATAAACACCATGACAATTTATTTAGTTAAATCCAATTGCAACTAAATATATTATGTAACCCACCAATTTAACACTCAAACACATCCCAGTTTGATGTGTGAGACTCTTCAAGTTCATTATTAGTAGGCAAGTAATATAATTCGAAGGACATGGGTAATGTCTAGTCTATGACCCTAAACCTTTTTTCTTATTTTATCCTAATTGGGCGAGAGTCATGGACATAGCCAAACTCACAAACTCCGTAATATGGCTAATTGATGTTTCCTCATGAGACAAATGCCTATCGAAAACTCCTTTCTGATTACACATTGCCTGGGCTAGGGGCTTTTATCTCATAGAATGCCAAATGTATAGGATAAATGTCTAGGTCACTTGCAAGGAGATAAATCTCTTATTGAACAAACACATGCCTTTATATGCACTCAAGCAATAGCATGTTGGGCTCATGACTCTATCCTATAGTAGGATAAATATCAAATTTTAATGCCCTAATGACATGTCATGCACACAAGACAACCACGTCGTCTTTAGTCTAAGGTTCAACAACACCTAACACGATCACAAAGCAAGATGTTGATAGCTAAGAGTGAACTCCATCCATGTGCTTCATTTTGTAAGTCATTGTTTGAATATCTTGTTTCTCAATGGCATATCTATGTACATGTATTCTCAGTATTTCATATCAAATAACATGATAGTCCCTGTACAAATACAAGGTGTGTAGTTTGTACTAACTCTCTAGTCCCTTTAGAGTGTATGTGACTTGTGGACAAGTTTTGGTGATTGAATACTAAGAAAGTTTTGTGTCCATATGCATCACTTCTTATGTAAAAGGCTTTTTAACTCAAATAAAAGGGCACGTGCAATATTTTACACCAATCAAAATTCACATTTAAGAAAACTTACCACAATATAGATATGAAAATCAATGTTTTATTAATTAGTATGAAAGGTATAGATACAACCAAATGCCTTTCTATTGTCCCTTACCAGCCTGGCCCATTGAATTCAACTTAAAGTATATCACATTGAGGACAAATAGCAAAAACTCACTCAAGTGATGGTCATAAAAGGAATAGACCCCATGATGCATGCGTTCTGTAGATGACTCCGCTATTGCATACCATTATTATGATCTCCCTATGTCCCTTGTGGCTATATGATCCTGTGATTGGAGTAGCAGGAACCCACTTCTCCACTCAACCAAGGATACATTTTCACTTTCCACCACAAAAAACATAGAAAACTTAGAGAGGGAAAAGTGACTCTATCATGAATAATCATATTTTCTTTACAATTCAAAAATTTAATTGCTCTCCCTTTCTCACATTTTCCCCTCACATCTGATTCCCTAACTAGCAAGCACGTATGATTTTGCAATTTACAAATTCCTCACTCGAGCCCTTCTCTATCCTCCCTCCTCCTTTTAATTCTAGCTTACATTGCCTTTGAAGGTAAACTTGAGCCTTTTATACTTGCTTTGGGAATAAGGATACCATGGTGATCTCTGAACCACCTAAAAGAAAAGAATATGTTTCAGTGATACCATCAAAGGTCACCTCTTTATCAAATCACCAAGGCCGTCCCAACAAGATATCACATGCTTGCATTGGAACTACATCACACACAGGCTCATTAGCATACCCCAACTCGCAATCCTATATACCGGGTTGAAATATGAATCTAGACATGCCTCTTGCCATATCATCATAATTCTTCACCAATGCTTTTCAATCAAATACAAGGATGGCAACTCCCTTTGCAACATGTCCGACAATAACCATGTGCAATGGATGAGTGACATATAGTGCCAACGGAGATGTACACGTAAGCTCCAACGCCAACAAAAACACCAAACCCAGCAAATCATATGTAGGTGAAGAAGGCTATGGTAATTCAAAGGGTTCGACATATACATGACTTTGTCTCAATTCAAGCTCCCATGCCTTTGCTTGTCCTTCATTCTTGAGCGTATCTTCATCCACCACATTGACTCCTAAGGCTTCTTTCTCCTCAACTATTGCTTCATTTGCCATGACTTCTTCAATCTTCCCTGTTTCTTTCTCTTCAACTTTCCCAAATCCTAATTCATTTGCTTCAGATTCCTCTTGCTCAAGTTTTCTCCTCGCACTCTCATGCTTCTCTCCAATCCCCAATTTTATCTTTGTTGTGGCCTCTTTCATAATTCCTCAATGCCGAATCCTATTGTCTCAGTTTCTTTTTGTTCAAGCTTTCACTCCTCGTAAAAGACTCTACTTGGTGGTTCCAACTCCATGGATGGGATTGGTTTGGTCTCCACACAACCGCTAAGCTTAAGGGGAACATCTACTATTTCATTCAAATACTTTGTTCTTGAAATGTCCCTGTTGGAAGCAATTGAGGCACACAGCACTTGTATCCAACGGGTAGGTGGTTGGAATGTTGTTGGCTTCCTCCACCCTACTAGCTTGCTGTGTGCCATTTAATTTGTTATTGAGGTCATTCATTCTTTGGCTAATTGTGCAAGTGTTGCTCTCATGCCATGTCTACAGACAACGGAGCCAATTTGGCTATATGGCATCATGTAGTAAAATCATAAAGTAGAGTGCATGTGTGCAAATATATACATAAAATGAACAAAGGAATTTCAAAAATTACTCAATTAATCTTGACAACCCAACTCCAAGTTACCTTGAATGATCCATGGTGGTTCTAGGCTCAAGACCAACAGAATGCATGTTGAATGGTATGGAATTAGGAAGTATGGTTTTTGGCATTGATCTGGATGCAAAAAGATTGATCTAATGTGAAAAGAAAGGTTGGGCGATTGATCGAGATGAGGTGTGCAATCTTGGAAAACAACACAAGCTGATCAAGCAATGTGAGGGGCAATCAATCGCAATGCTTGAACTGGGACAAGGCTAGGAAAATCCAGTGTCACACTCAATCTAGCTCCTCTCAGGATTGATCTAATTGTATGTTTGGCTAAAATTTTATGTCTTAAACGCTCCCAAAAACAAAATTTCAACAATCTTTTCTGTTTTCTTTCCCCTTTCTTTTGTACTGATTTTTCAACTTCTTATCTTCTCTTCTCTCTCTTTTTTTTGTTCTTTTACCTCATAAATACCACAACACTCCAACAACAAAACACACCAATAATATTTCTCCAACAATATTTTTCCAACAAAATACAATCTTCCAACAATAATAATATCAATTTTCAGCACCACAAATACTCAAATCCTATGAAAAATACCACAAATTTCTCCCACCAAAAATCAAAATCTGTCCAAACAAGCCTTATTCAGTCCAATTTTTTTTTGGTTTACTTTCAGATTATTTTTAAGAAAATGGATAGAGGCCCTAAATACTCCATTTTTTTAAAAAAATTTGAAAATAAAATGGAGAATACAAAAGAGGTGGGAGAAATTAATGTAGAAAATAAGGAGTACACAAATGGAATCCAATCAATCAACCAGATTTAGAAATCCAATTAACTAACTTTTCATGCCTATTGATGTGAACCTATGGAAGCGAAGGGATCAAAACATGGCTGGGAAAATGGAGAAAATGATAGGGAAAATAAAACAAGGAAATAACAAGGAAAAACAAAGGATAAATGGCAAGATCGAATGAAAACCACTACATAAAAATGTACCACAATTTGGGCAAACCCTTACAACAAATAAAAATGAAAACAACCAAAAGATCTAAACACCTGAGCTATAGAGATGTTGGCTATGAATGAGCACGTGCAAGTTGAATGATCTGATTTGTACTTGAGCTTATTGTTGCAATTCACTCACACTCACAAACAAGTATGGAAAGAAGAAGAAACTTCAACACATTTTGTCAAAGGTTCAATGTTCTAATCTTATAAATGCAAGGGGAAGGGGGTATTTAAAGGCTACAAGTCAAAAACCTCAAGGGCAAGAAGACAATGATCCTCAAAGATGTCGGAGAAATCATCATCGATGAAAGTGAAGGAGAAGGTGAATCCAACAAGCATGGTGATGATGATGATGAGCTTGAACAAATTGATCAAGGAGGCATCAACTTGCTAGCCATGAGAACCCTTAGTGCCCAAGCTAAGGAGGAATTTAATGATTAGCAAAGGGAGAAAATTTTCCACACCCAGTGGCAAATCCAAGGTAGGACTTGTAGTATGATTGTTGTTGGAGGTTGTTGCCCCAATGTTGCAGCCAACACATTGGTTGAATAGTTGAGCTCGCCTACAATTGCCCATCCAAGACCTTATCGGCTTCAATGGTTGAACAATGGTGGTAAATTTCTAGTCATGAAGTAAGTAAAGGTTCCATTCAAGATTGGTGGGTATGCAGTGCCTATGCAAGCATGCCAAATCCTTTTAGGGTGACTATGGCAATTCGACAAACTGGTGTGCCATGTTGGGGTCACCAACCGATATATCTTACATTGGCACCATTGTCTCCCCAATAAGTTCATGAAGACCAAGTGTAATTGTAAAAAGAATACAAACTAGAGCTTGATAAGAATAGGAAGTTGAGAGTAGAGGAGAAGAAAAGAGCTAAAGGGGGAGAAAAAGAAAAGAAGGTAGAGAGAGTCTACAAGGGAGCAAAAGGGTGTGTGATCGCAAGAGTGAGGGATGTGAGGACTTGTGAAAATGAGAGCCCTATGGTATTGTTGCTGTACAAAGAAAGTTTGATGCTTTCTGATGATGTCACACCCTCCCACCCTGATTCTAATGTTCCACTTTTGCAGGAGTTTGAAGATGTATAGCGGTTTGCCATCTTGTTTGTGGGATTGGGCATGAAATTGATTGGCCCGGAGCTTCAATTCCAAACCAACCCACTTACAAGGTAAACCTAAAAGAGTGGCAAGGAGATACAATGCCAAGTAGGAGAATTGCCAAAGAAAGGCTAGGTTCGAGAGGGCATGAACCCATGTGCCATGCCACTCTTAGTTGTGCCTAAGAAGAACGGTGAGTGGCGAAAGTGTGTCGATTGTTGAGCCATAAATGCCATCACTATAAAGTATCGTTACCCTATTCCTTGTTTGAATAATATGTTCGATGAATTGTATGGTGCTAGCATATTCTCTACAATTAACTTAAAGAGTGTGTGCCATCAAATTAGAATGAGGGAAGGAGATGAATGGAAAACATCATTTAAGACTAAATTTGGACTATATGAATGGGTTGTTATGCCTCTTGGTCTTACCAATGCCCCTAGTACATTTATGCGGTTAATAAATGATGTCCTTATGTGCTTATATTGGTCAATTTCTTGTTGTATACTCATTTGTTGGCGGCTCGCTTATGTGACCATTTAGGTGATAAAATTCCACTTAAGCAATGCTATAGGCCTTGATCTTATATTTCCTTGATTTAGTGTCTCCAAATGAGCTTATGTGTCTTCATTCTCGCTTACTTTCATCGTGCAATCATTGCAGCACAAAAGATAGCTAAATCTCTATATTTTGATTGATAATTTGAACTTAATAATATAATTTGAACATAAGTTTATTTACCTAAAGTCCTATTTTACTTAGCTTATCACCAACCCATAAAAAAAATTAATTATAAAATCTATAAAAACCAAAACAAAAGTAAGTACATTCATCCATAAGTGTCCTAAGTCCATAATCTAACCACGATATTCATCCAAATAATTACACGTCAAATTTATAATTAAGTAATTCCATTTAATGATGATTTTCATGATTTATGCATCTCATACATTAGTTTTCATTCCTTGAAAAACAATTTTTCAAAAATAAAATTAAAAAATGGATTTCTAGGCATTTAGTGCTCATGATTATGGGAACCATTTCCACAATTTTAAGCTGCTTGCCCACCACTACGGAAGCTGGTTGCAACAAAAACCTTACAGATTTGTCACAGCTAGGCTCATGGTCATGAGACATCCCAACACAACTGTGAGGCATGCCTAGCAATTGTGAATTGGGATTTCGGGGTACATGCAACCCCCTGGTAATGGTGTGACCATGGGATTGAGCATCACAACCGCAACAAACAATCGTGAAATGCTGCAAACATTTTACAGCTTCAGTTTTTCAATTCTGATCCATTCCTTTTCCCATTTTTTTTAATTCCAATCACTCCCAAAACACTTTTGATAGGTTTTTAATATATCAAATGCATGTTTAATGAAATTTAACATGAAAACTAATGTAGAACATGTAAGAATCATTGAACTTTAGGGTTTTGTAAGGCAAACAATAGCCTTAATACCATTGTGTGATTTCCATGGGATTTGCCCATAAAAATTAACTCTTTTGAACATGAAAATATTATAAATGCACAGAAAAGTAAAGTAACAAATCTCACCTATTTTTGTTGCAAAACATGCAAGAAATAATACATACAAGTAAAGGTGTAAAGTTGTTACCTTTGGAATGTTTTCAAATAGTTTTAACTCTGATCCTTGGGTCATGGCCTTCAAATCTCAACCTTTATTTTTTCCACAAAATTAGGATGATCATGAGGTCCTTCTACATTTCACAAAACTCCTTTTGTAAAACTTTAACTTAAGTCACTTTAGGCAAGAAGGAATGTCAACAAGAAAGAACTCAGGAAAGGGTGGCGAGCGACTGCTCTTTCTTGGGGTATGGGCTCATGGGCCCTCCTACACGGTCCTTTTAATTAAAAACAAGCTAGGGATTTCTATTTATTAATCTCATTAATAAATTAGCCTATAAACCCTTTAATTACTAATCTCCATTAATAATTAAAGTCCAATTGTGTCCAATTAATTTAATTTCATTAGTTAAATTATATTCCTATTGTATTTCCAATTAATAATCGCATCATTAACAAATACCATGAGAATTTATTTAGTCTAATCCACTTGCAACTATGTTAATTATTCCATGAATCTTCTCAAGCCTTGTATGCAACTTATCAATTTAACACTCATTGCACATCCTAGCCAGTTTTATTGAATTTACTATGAATCTCTAATCCTTCTCTAGTTGCTTGTGTTTGTGTTTAATGTATGATGTGTGCATGAATTTCAATTAATTATCTTTGCATGATTTTCAAATTTGTGGATTTGGATAGTAATTAGGGGGGGGGGGGATTTGGGTCCTTCTATATTTTTTTGAAGTAGGAATAATAGGAGTGAAATTTGTGTGTTAGACATACAATTTGTTAACACGAACTCCGTGAGAATAACGAGAGTGAAATCATAAAGTTAGTGTGGGAAACCATTGTTAATCACGAACTTGAACACTTGACTTGATTTGGCATAGGAATACTTGCTAAAATTTGGAGTTAAAGTTACAAGAAAATTTAGAATAATATCCTACGGACTTTACAATTAACAATTTGTAAACAGTGCGATTAAATTGATAATTAATGTGATTTGACATGCATAGGAAACCAACGTAACCCAAGTAGCTAGATTCTTCAGTCTTTGGCATTCCAATACTTTCATTTGGTGTACTTTGTTCTTGGTGTTCACTTTTAGTTTTATTTCTTTTCTTTCACTTTGGTCTTGAGGCCTAACTAATAAGAACTCAGTTAAATCAATAGGCATACAAACCCTCTTTGTGGATACAATACTCATATTTACCCAGTATTAGTTATTATAAATTTAAATTTTGGTGTGTTAACAACATGTATCTAATTTTGGCGCCGTTACTCGATAGGGAGACAAGTGCTATTGAATACTCTAATGGATTGTTAGATTTAGCCGTGTTTATTTTATTATTATTTTTGTTTCCTACTTTTTAATTTTCTTTCTTCCAATATCTTTCTTACTTTTTATTATTATCTTCTTGTTCTATTAGTCATAGTATTATCCATTGAATTTCATTCTTGTTGGTGAGTACAATTGCATGCGCAAGAATGAGAGTATTAATTTTGAGCGACCCAGAAATTGAGCGAACACTACATAGACATAGAACTCTTTTTTAATGAGAACAAGAGATGGCCAAAAATGACCAACCACAAGAACTTCCTCCTCCACCACATCAACGAACAATAAGAAACTATGTGCAACCCGTGGAGAACCCAAACATGACAGGAATTGTGAGACCACCAGTGAATGCTAATAATTTTGAACTGAAACCTACACTAATTAACATGGTGGAGCCCCAAAACAAGGTCCGAATACACACTTAGGTTATTTTTTGGAACTATGTAATACCATAAAATTTAATGGAGTTTTAGACAATGCTATTAAATTATGATTATTTCCATTATCTCTTAGGGATAGGGTTCAACAGTGGCTACAATCTTTACCACCTGGCAGCATAGTTATTTGGCAAGACATGGTAAATAAATTCTTAGCTAAGTACTTCCCACCAATAGAAACAGCACAACTCAAACTAGAAATTGGAACATTTAAGCATGTAGAGTCTGAGTCACTACCAAAGTGTGGGAACAATTCAAGGAGCTACTAGACAATGCCCCTAGCACGGATATCCACTTTGGAAGTAGGTACAACATTTTGTAATGGGATATCTAGTCAATTATGTACTATGCTTGATGCAGCTGTAGGGGAGGCTTTATGAATAAACAACCTAAGGATGCTTGGAAATTGATTGAGGAGATGGCAACCAACGCTTACCAATGGCCAATAGAGTGATCCACAACATGAAGGGTTGCCAGCATGCATGAGTAAGATTCAGTAACAGCCCTAGCAGTGAAAGTGAAACTCCTTTCCAAAAAGATTGAAAGTGTCTTGGTAAGTCACCCTCAGCCCTAGTCATATTTGTTGAATCCTATCGTAATAAATAACAACTTCGAGCCTAATTTACACTACGACATTTTTCTGAATTAACTTAACTATCTGACACTATCGTCTTTGGCACACGATGCAACCTAACTATCACTTTAAAGAATAAATTAGATATATGTGTTGCATCACTGTTTTGTTGCAGACAATGAAGCGTGCCATCTTATAAAATCTATCAACAACCACAGATATGCTATCCTTACCTATTCGAGTATGTGGCGAGCCTAGCACAAAGTCCATTGAAATGTTTGTCCAAGGCACATCTGAAACCGATAGTGGCATCTACAACCCATGTGGTTGAATCCTCAATTTAGCCTCCTTGCTCTTAATGCATTTATCAATTATCCTTTACGCAAGTGTGGCCAAAAGAAATGTTTCTACAAAATAGCAAATGTCATGGTGACACCATAGTGTCCTATTAGACTTCTATCATGAGCCTCTTGGACTAATAATTCCCTCGAGGACGATCTTAGAATACATAATCTATCTATATAAAATAGATACTCATCATGCTGATAATATTTATCATATACTCCCTTCTTAGTCAACTCATACACAAGCCCCAAATCTCAATCATTTGCATATAATTTTGTGACATGTTCAAATCCTAGTAGCCTCGCATTTAATAGACACACATGAATCTACTACCGCATTGCCTACACACTTTTTATACTTAATCACATATGCAAAAGTATCAATAAGGGATACCCATTTGATATGCACCTTGGCTCTTGAGATGCTTTAAAGATTTGTGATCCATATAAATGATGAACTCCTTGTCACATGTTAGATAATTCAACTTTGCTCTATTCTACTTCTCACAGAAATATGCAATTGGCTTCTTCTCTTGCGTTAGCATTGCTACAATTCTTATACTTGAAGTATCACACTCAAGTTCAAAAGTCTTAGAGAAATTAGGTAAAGGTAATACTAGGGCATGGGTAAGCTTATCCTTAAGTAGTTCAAATGCTTTTTGTTGAGTTTCTCCCTATTAGAATTTCTTATTCTTTTATATCATTGTAGTCAATAGCACTGCGATTGTGCTAAAGTCCAATATGAATCTCTTGTGAAAACTCGCATGCCCTTGGAAAATCCTCACCTTAGACACACTCTTGGGAATCACCTAATCTCACATACCCTTCTTCTTACTCTTGCCCACTTGAATACCTTGTGCATTTACAATATAACCAAGAAATACACAATGGTCTACATGAAATGTACACTTCTTAGTGTTAGCATATAATTGTTCTTCATGCAAAAGCCTCAAATATTTTCCTAAGGTGCATAGCATGCTCATCAATGGTCCTACTGTATACAAGATTATCATTAAAATACACAACTACAAATATACTAATGAAAGCATGTAAAGCATGATTTATAAGCTTCATTAATGTACTAGGTGCATTTGTCAAGCCTAATAGTATAACTAACCACTCATATAACCCATACTTTGTTTTAAAGGTTATGTTCCACTCGTCTCTCTCTTTCATACATATTTGATGGTAACCTCTTTTAAGATCAATTTGAAAAAACACACAAGTTCCGTGTAATTCATCAGTCATGCCATCTAGTCTAGGTGTTGGATGGCAATATTTTACCAAAATGGCATTTACTGCTCTAAAATCCACACACATTCTTTATAACCCATCTTTCTTTGACACGAGTAATACCAAAACTGCACAAGGGCTCATGCTCTCTTGGGCCCGTCCTTTATTAATCAACTCTTCCACCTACATTTGGATCTTCTTAGTCTCCTCCAGGTTTGTTCGATAGGCCAATAAGTTTCGTATGGTTGCTTCTGGCATAAAATCAATTTGATGTTCAATCCCACTAATCGACAACAATGTACTCAACAACTCCTCTAGTAGCACATCCAGGAAATCCTATGGAACAGACACAACAAAATTGGTTAGGGAAGATGTGACCTCTTTTAACAAATAATAAGATTCTTTTTACAAGAGTAATACAACTCTCTGCTCTCTTCCTATAGCTACCCTCACATCTCTCAATCTAGCTAGCACACGCCCTTGTCCTCCCTATTCTGTTCTCTTTCTTTTTATCTTTCCATTCTTTCTATATACTTGCACACTCTTCAATTCTTTCTCACTCCCCTTTTTCTTCTTTTATCTCCCCATATCTAACTCATGTTATGACTGCAAGTAGTGTTGATTCTCTACACCTCCTTTGGAGTAAATGGTAAACGTGTCACTTTTCGACCATTATGAAAGAAGGCATGCCTATTCGACTTACCACCTAACACACATCCTTGTCAAATTGCCAAGGCCTCCCTAGAAAAATATGACTCACATGTATAGGTACCATAGCACATAGCATATTATCCTCGTACTTACTAATTTCTAATTCTACCAAAACATGTTTTGTCACTTTCACTTCACCACAATTATTTTACCACTGTAGCTTGTAAGGTTTTGCATGGTCTCTAAGTGGAAGTGGAAGGCTGTATGTTTTACCTTTTATTTTACAGCTTGTGTGAAAGATGTTTTATTGCTACTTCTCAAACCCTTTTTCCTTTACTTGTCTATACAATGTCCACATTATCACTAAACTCACATTTTTAGTCTCCTTGTAGACTCCTTCATCTTCTTCAGATGGTACCTCCTCCTGTAGTGGCATTTGATCTCCACTATTGTCGTCTTCTTTATCTATCGCTATCTCACCCTTATCTATCAATATCATTGTTTACCTATTCGAGCATTGGGTGGTATATGTACTCTCCCTTGGCACTTAAAACACATAATGTCCTAATTATGTATGGTAGAAGTACTAGGGATTGAGGTTTGTACCTTTGATATTTCAGCCGTTGAAGCAACCTTCAGCTTAGAACCTTTGCCTGATGTGGCTGGCTGCTTCTTCTCTCACCAAGCAAACAGTCGTGAGACTGTATGCAGCAATTCCTGCTATCCACCCTCCTCTTGAGCTATTTCTTGACCTTGATGGCTCACTCCAACAAGTTCTCAATGTCCACCTAGTGAAGCAGCTCAAGCACATTAGCAATTTCCATATTCAAACCTCCAATGAATCTAGCCATGGTTGCCTCTCTATTCTGCACTACATTGGCTCCCATTAACCCTATTTCCATTTCCTTACGGTAATCCTCTACACTCTGACTACCTTGCATTAATGTCTATAATCTATAATGCACATCTCTATGATAATGGTTAGGTACAAATCTTTTCCTTATCAAGACTTTTATTTCATGCCAAGTATCCATAGGCCACTCCCATTTCTCTTATAGATAGTAAATATCTAGTCCTACCATATAATAATATAGTGGTTACTCTACTGTTGCCAACTTTGCCTTTTGTGGCTTGGTGTAACAATGAATCAAATATCAACTCCACTTGCTGCTCCCATTCCAAGTAAGCATCTGAATCTAACTTACCCTGGAACACCGATATGGTCCACTCGACGCCCTTCAGCCCCCCATCATCCTTGTCCCATCTATGCCTATTAGGCCTCCTAGGGTTGCCAAAATCCTCAAAGTCATTAAAATAATCAAACTTTTCATCACTAACATATCTTCCTCTACATAGCTGGCATGTAGAAGATCTCCTTCTAGGCATTGATTCCTCTTGAGTTGCTGGGCTACGTTGTGTAGATGTCTATGTGCTTCCAACTTCTCTAAATGCTAGTTTAACATGTCTATAAGCTGCTTCATGTTAAAAATATTGTCCCTAATTGTTGATTCTCTAAACATCTTGTAAATAAGTGTAGTATAGAGGAAAAATAGAAACATGAAGTGTGTGCAAATGGTGTCCCACCTCATTCTATGTAATTCACTCTACTTTTACCTCTCACTTGTATGTAACACAAAAAAAATCCACTCAATTAATGTACTCACTAGTTAATTTCCTATGTCACCTCGTTAAATTCCAAGGATTCTCAAAAATCCAAGTGATGCACCCTTACTCAATGTGTTAGTGTGTGAAAGGATGAAAACTAGGGGTTCAAGATCAATTCAAAAGTAAATGGATCAACTCAAGCAAGAAGAATGACAGGGTGGGTCAATTTGGACATAAAGGGATTGATCCTAGCCAAAAATAGAGTCGCAATTGATCTTGAGCAAATTGGATTGATTTGGAATAGAAAACTGAGTCACAATCGAACTATAGACAAGCATGATCGAGTTCGTAGTGATTGACCTGGAACAAGATAAAGGGGACGCACGATTGATCTGAATTGGCGGTGAGATCAATCTTCTATTTGGAATTTCACGATTTGATCAATACAACCCCTAAAAATTCATTCCCAATGCAATTTCTTCTGATTTTTCAATGTCCTCCTACACCTAAGGATCCATCTGATGTCAATTTTCCATCACAAAACTTGACTTTTCTCGTGCTTCAAATACTATAGTTTTTTTTTTTGTTTCTAAGTTTTTAATTTTGCAAAATCAAATATGACAATGAGAAGAATAGCATAACATAACCAAACAAATTTGATTTCTTTTTTTGACAAAGAACAAGAACTAGGAGAATGAAAGATATGAAACAAACAAGATATGAAGAACATGAAAGTAAATTGGATAAAATTGGTACCTAGATTGGTGTCCAATTAAGAATTTGAAACAATTGGCTTTGATGTTAATTGGCGTGTGTGTGGAAGAGTAGGAATATGAATTTATTGGCAAACATCAAAACCTAATGAAACCTACTTGTGCAAACTATGAAGAACAACCCAAACACAACAATCTTTGATAAACTCTAGTGAAAAGAAGACCACAACTAACATGCCTGCATAGTTGATATGTTACAATTAACTAAGAAGAAAACTTAGAATAATTTGATTTGGGTTTTCTCAAGAAAATTGAAACACTCAATTTCTCTAAGAAAAGGTTGAAATTGTATTTCATTTCTAAGAGAGCCAAAGGATCCCCTACAAAGTAATGAAGGCCCTATTCGTAGCATTTAAGAAGCCTTTGAAACCTTAGAAATCATGTAAATAAGTTGCGAAGTGAATTTCTAACTAAATCTAGATTTGACCCGACTTCACACTTAATTTGGATGTTGATCTAGGCATTTGGATTGTAAAAATAGAGTGTTTATGGCTTTTAATATTTATGATTGTGCTAAGCATGATCGATCGACTTGATCCCGATCATAAAACCAAAAGACTCGTGATCAATTGGGTTGCTATTGAGATCTATCTTGAATTAGTCTCCAAGCTTATTTCGTGCTTGCTTCATAGCAAATGCACCCATGGCCATTCCTCATCCTTCTTAAGCTCTTCCAAGCATCCAAAGGCCTCTCCAAACTCCTTCACAAGCAGCAACATAGCTTCCTTAAGCCTATTAGCCCGAACTTAAGTCATTAGACCTCTTGAAATCCTTAGATATTCAAGTTCAACTCTGGCACTTGCATCATTATAGTGATTTTAGATATAATTCAATAACATAGCTATCATGGCTGTTACTTAATAATCTATGCAATGACCTCGTAGGAGGTCAATCCAGTACCTTGTTATCTAACATGTACCTACAAGTTCAAATTGTATCTCCATACTCATAATCATCCATCAAACCTTGTACTAGACTTAATTCTTTATTATTCCCACAATAATGAGCAACTAGGGACATTTAGAATAGTATTAGCAATTATTCCTTAACGTTATTATAAAGTCAATATGCAAACATTGTACTAAAAAATTTCTCCAAATAAAATAAAATGACAATGTTCACATGATTAACCTAGGGCACAATCACTAACAACTCCTACTTACACTAGGCCCAATTGTAAATGTCTCCAGTACCTGAAGACCTAGTATGACGATCATTTTTTACTTGTGGGAGAACCTTAGTGAGTGAATCAGTATCATTATGAGCCATTGGGACTCAGCATATTTTCATGTCTCCCCTCTCAATGGTTTCTTGAATGAGCCTAAGTATTTATTTGGATAGCAGACATGTTCTAGCCTTCTTAGCTTGTGCAACAATTTAGTGATGACCTTTTGTCAACTAGATTCATAATGCTAGGAATAACACCTAATTTAGTGATGACCTGCTTAATTCAAACTACTTTTATAGCCATATTTGATGCTGCTCCAACTTGACCTCCATTGTAGAATCAGTCATAGTGCTTTGCTTTAAGCTTTTCCAGCTCACTACACCTTCATTTAAATAGAACACATATCCTAACTACGATCTAAAGTCATCCTTGTCAGATTGGAAGCTTGCATCTATGTAACTATTTTGGAACAAGTTTATCTTGCAATCCTCTAACACTAAAAATTATATCATTAGTCCTTAAGAACTTGAGGATGTTTTTGATAACTATCTAGTGGCTATCACCATAGCCTAATTGGTATCTACTCGTTATGCTCAAAGCATATGAAATATTTGGTTGAGTGCATAACATGGCATACTCATGCAATCTTGCTCATCTTTAGTCAAAGCACATTGAATCTTGCTGAGAATGATGCTGTGAGATATTTGGCAATAATCATCTTTTAGATTCTTGCATACTAAACCTCTTTAGTATTTATGTCTATGTAAGCACTCTAATTTAGACCAATTAGCCTTTGAGATCTATCTCTAGATATTTTGATGCCTAAAATATAGGCCACTACGATTAGTATGGTAGTTTAATCATATTAACAGATCTACCAATGATAGATTACTACTAGTTTAATCATATTAACAGATCTACCAATGATAGATTTATTACTAGTTTAATCATATTAACAGATCTACCAATGATAGATTTACTACTAGTTTAATCATATTAAACTGACATGTATTAAATAATCTTCTTTCCTATTCTTAAATGGATCCAAATTATATCCTATGAAATCCAATTACATACATGAAATTTTGTATCTATATTAATCAAATTAATATAACTGATTTCATGTATACAGATCAAGCCATACAATTTGATTCGTACAAGATTTATTTGATTTGATCAAAACAATTAGGCCATTAATCCTATTATCCGATTGCAATTAGTTTAAATCTTTCAACCCCTTACATTGCATATTTGTTTCCTAGGATTTCATCATACATCATACATATACAAAAACAAATTCATTATAAACTTCCATACATATCACATACATACATAAAACATACCAAAATCGATTTAAGTGAACACACGAGTGGCTCCAATACCACTTTTCGAAATTTTGGGACCAAAAAATACTTATAAAAGTCAGCAGAAACTAAAGTTTCCAAAATCCCTTTAATGGTTCCTTAGGGTTCAACAAAAATCAATTATAGTTGATGGAACTAACCTACTTTTTTGGAAAAATCTAGTTCTAATCACCTCAGATTAGAGGCATTGCTAAAGAAACAAACACCCCCTACAGTATCCACACGATCAAGCATACAAACAAACAAAGTTATGCTAACACCATGAACGTTTTCGCCAAAATGTTCTCTCAATCTCTCTCTCTCTCTCTAGTATTCTTCTTTTTTTTTTTCAGATTTTAGCGAACTCTTGTATTTTACTTTATTTCTTGTCTAATATAAAGAGATGTAAAATCCTTAACAATTAAGGATTTAATTTGGGTAGAGACTCTTTTCCCATAGGCCATCAGAATCCTTAACAATTAAGGACTCTTAAAACTTTCCTACAAATCTAAAGGACTCTTAAATCCCTCCTTTAAATCCATCCATCCCTTTTTAATTCAAATTTTCTTTATATCAAAATTTTCCTTTTAAAATTGGGGTTTTGGTTATTATTTAGAATTTGATAAAATTCAAATTTAAGATTATTCCTTTTTTCTTCTTCCTTTTTTCCTTTTATCATTCAAGATTCAAATCAAATTTAAATCTGAATTCATTTAATCTAAATCTGAATTTAGATTAATTTTAAATCAACAAATCATGGATTCAATAAATTTAGACAAAATTCACCTTAAGCCTACATTAACTCGATCTAAGTGTGTGATCCTGTAGGTTTGCTTAACATTGGCAGTAGGCTATAGTCTCATTTCGAGCACACAAGTCATAAATGGCCTAAGCAAGGCATTTTGATAACCCAAGTTAAATGAATATCAATAATCCGATACAACCTAATCTATTGCTTATTTTGTAATCTTTTTGTCACACAATATCTAGAGTGAACATAAAGCATGGAAATGTCACCCTTATATTGTTTGACCATATTCTATTGACCACCAAGAAGAGTCATATAACAATTGACATTGAATTCCCAATCAATCATTTAAGCAGGACCATGTATTTTCAGTCCCACTTATAAAGGGGCCCAAAGATATTTCTCTTTTAATGAGAAGGACAAATTCTATCTCAATCACTCGTCCACTAAGCATGATCTCATTAAGTTCAATAACAATCTTTATTGCCATTCGATCGGTCTATTACCTTGTTATCCAACAAGTACCTTCAAGTTTGATCTATGTCTTCATATGCATGATCATCTTGTAATCATCCATCAAACCTCATCCTAGTCTCAGTTCATTATTGCTCCCACAATAATGAGCAACTTGGGACATTTAAAATAATATTTGTAATTATTTGTGGGGATTATTATAAAATCAACATGCAAACATTATAATAACAAATTCCTCCAAATAAAATAGAATAACAATGTTCACATGATTGGCCTGAGGAGCAATCACTAATAGTTCTTATGATTTAGATTTCTTCCAAAATTACCTAATGCCAAGACACACAATCCTACCCAAAGATTCTTATTTTCACGTGTAGCTCCTAGGACTCGTGGAATGGATTCTATGGGCTTTCTACATGAACCTTTAATTAATTTAATTCCACATCATGTTTAATTATTAATCTTCTTAATAATTAAGGCCCATATTTATATTATCTTTTAATTTAATTAATCTCATTAATTAAACTAAAGGCTTATTATGATTCTAATTAATAATAATCTCATTATTAACTAATAATGAAAAATCCATTTGGTCCAATTGAATTGCAACAAGAAAAAAAAAGAGCCATAGGACTTCTGAAGTCTTGTTTACACCCCAAACCAAATTCTCAACTTTTCCATTTTCCATCTTTTTGTTCATAACTCTTTAAGTTCATCTTTTATTGGCAATGACTATAGCTCGAAGACCATAGATAATGCCTAGCCTATAGCCTATATCATAGCCTAATTAATATGTAATGAATAGATTACATGAACTCTCTCAATAGCAATGCAATATAAGCCTTTGTCTTGCTTTGTCTTAATTGAACGAGAGCCATGAATTTAGACAAACTCACTAGCTTGGTCATATGATCAAATCAACGTTGACTCATGAGACTAATGTCCTATTGGAAGTTTTTTTATCAATCATACACTACCTTAGCTAGGGATTCTATCTCATGGACAAATGCCTTGCTTACTTTCAAAGAGACAAAACCTTTATTGAATGCAAACATGACTCTATATGTATCCAAGTAATAGTATGTGGGGCTCATAACCCTATTCCACATCAAGATAGGTATAGGTTCTTAATGCCCTAATGACACACCAACCATCATGTGCACAAAACAACCAAGGTGTCTTAGGTCTAAGACACACTCTCACTTATCACAACCACAAAGTAAAACATTTTTAGTAGAGAATGAACTCCATATGTCTCTTCATTTTCTTAAGTCAGTGTTTGAATACTCAATCCCCTGTGATGTATCTACATGTGTTCTTAGTGTCTCCTACTAAATGACATGGCATTCACCATACAAACACAAGATGTGGAAGGCATACTGATTCTTCGATGTCCATTTAGAGAATTTGTGGCTCATGAAAAAGTTTCAAGGATTGTATACTAGGAAGTCTTTTTATCTATATTCATAATCCCTTATGAATAAAACTCATTAACACAACTATATAGTAACATGATTAATATTATGCTATTCAAGATTTACATGCATGGTAAATTGCCAAAATATCAATATAAATAAAGACCAATATTTTGTTAATTAGTCAAAGGTTTACATTTACAACTAATATCCCTCACAATCTATTGGGATTAGAAGGCATTTCATTAATAGTTTTGAGTTATAATTTAACATAATTAATGTTTGAATTTCTTTTCTTAAAATCCTAATGGAGTCCATTATGTGAAATTCTTCTATTTCCACCTTGCAAGTTAACTAATTTAACAAATGAATTCCACAACGTGATTTGTATTATTATAAAAATTATAAGTCAACATGCACGGAAATTACGCAAGTAATGTTTGTTTATCAGTTTTAAGCTAAAATCAATATTTTTTCATCAATTCTGTATAAGTAGGAGAGAGAAATAAAAGAAAAAGAATTTACATTTAATGGATAAAAATATTTGTGAATAAAATTTGTAAAAAATGTATGATGTTAGATCTATCTCTTGCTGTTGAAAGCCTACTGAGCAGCATTAACCCGTCAAGCCCCCTTTGTCTAGTTCGTCTACTGGGAGTGGCTGAGCAAGTAGCATACCACATCTCTCCCCTAAGAGCAAGGGTACCCATCGATCAGCAAATAAGGCCAGTTTAATGCCGTGAGATTCTAGGAGGTGTCAGTGTCTACTTTTGTAGCGTGTTCCTTCCCAATGTATTGTGTTCTTCTCTATAAATATAGCAGAGGTAAAATATGTTTCCTTATTCCCCACTTTCACCAACTCTAGCTGTGAAATTTAAACTTTCCCTTTGTAAAAGATGTTTCCTTCTAGAAGTTCACCATCTGGGTCCATCTATTCCAAACTTGCCAAATCTTGGGACATATCGAGGAGTTGAAGGTCATTTTGGACCATATTGAATGCTTGGAAATTGATAACATCAAATTAACTGCAAAAAACATCAAATTGAAGGAGGAGGCATCGAATAGCTATTTGGAGATGCTAGAGGAGATGCCATAGAGGATCTATAAACAAGTATATGAGTCTCGCCAACTCAAAACCACGATGGAAGAGCAACAATACCACATGGAACAAGAGCATCTAGCCCTATTGGAGCATTTAAGGTGCTTTGGTGAAGGTAGTAGTTGTCAACATAGGACTAGGGAGCCCTTCAAAGAATGTTGGAGATAGCTGGGGGACGCCAAGCTTTTAAATCCTTTTTCTAGGTACACCTACGCGAGTACTTTCATTCTAAGGTACATCAAGCTAAATGAGTTAGTGATGCCTAGGTGGCCTTCCACTAGGGCTTCTCAAAATGCATTGAAACTTTTTTGACCAGAGATGCAATCCCTTGGCATCTTAATTTAACTAAGGTATAGTGGAAGGCTACATGGAAATGATGCCCCTCAACGAATTGGTTGTGAAAGATCCATCCTAGGAAGAGGACAATGATGGATGCTTCTCCACAACGCTCCTTACTGCTTCACTATATTTATGCCCCCTTTTTTCCTCATTTTTTTTGTCCTCTACATATTATGGAATAAACATAAGCAGATTATCTTTACTCTAGCATCCTCTTTTTTTTTCTTCTTCATGGGTTAAATACTAATATGAAGAAATTAAACACACCTTACACTTAATTATGGGATCTAGAGGAGCTTTTGGAGCAATGGATCAGTTATTTTCCATGCCTTTAAGATCTCATCAACTTATTCTCCCTTTAGCTGAACACTTCTCTCTTATCTTCATGGAATCTTTCAGAAGCTAGTCAATTGCATGCTAAAAGCCTCCTAGTGATAATTTTGGGCACCCAGCCAATTACTGGCAGGTCCAAATTTCATAAGCTTGTGCTCTTTTATTCGAGCTATTCCATACAATAATTTTAGCTACTTGGTCATTCATGGATCAAGTCCTCCAAACTCTGTAACTATGCTCTCTCGATAGTGCGACAAACTAGATGATTTCATGGTAATCTTAAATACTTACCCATTCACGGGTTGATTCCTCAAAACCTCATGGGCATATGCTCTTTTGGTCTTGTGGCTGACTAGGTGTTTTCTTGCAACAAATTTGGATACTTAGCCATTTGCAGGTCGAATCATGTGTGAGCATATGCTCTCTCAACCTTGTGGCCAACTGAGTGATTTTTTACAACAATTTTGGGTACTTGGCCATTCTCAGGTCAAGTTCTATGTGAGCTTATGCTCTCTCAGCCTTGTGGCTAATTGAGTGATTTCTTGGAACAATTTTTAGGTACTCAACCATTCACGGGTTGAGTCTTATGTGCTCACTTGGTTTGTGGCTAATGGAGTGAATTCTTGCAACAATTTTGGGTACTTGGCCATTTGTGAGTTGTGCTTTGTTTGAGCATGTGCTCTCTCAACCTTGTGGCCAACTAAGTGATTTCTTACAACAAATTTTGGTACTCAGCCATTCACGGGTCGAGTCTTGTGTGAGCACATGCTCTCTTGGCCTTGTGCCCAATTGAGTGATTTCTTGCAATAATTTTGTGTAATTGGCCATTTGCGGGTCAAGTTTTGTGTAAGCACGTGCTCTTTTGGCCTTGTGGCTGACTGAGTGATTTCTTGCAACAAGTTTGGGTACCCAGCCATTCATAGGTCGAGTCCTATGTGATCCTGTGCTTGCTCAACCTTGTGATCAATTGAGTGATTTTTTGCAACAATTTTGGGTACTCAACCATTCACAGATCGAGTCCTGTGTAAGCATGTGCTCGCCCGGCCTTGTGGTCAACTGTGTGATTTCTTTCAACAACTTTGGCTACTTAACCATTAGCAGGTTGAGTCCCTATAGCTACCACCTCTCCAATTACCTTGATTTTTACCATGTGCTTTCAAAATCCCTAGGCGATCTCAAATCTTGCCACGTGTACCTCATCACTCCAACTCTATTCTATAAGAGGGGCTCCATTTCTTTTTCTCCTTCCATTCCTCAACACTTGCTTTTTCATCTATATTCTTCCGCCAAGGCATATCCTTTCCCTCGCACCAAAATCTTCATCCGCTCATCTTGTTTCCAAGTAAATGGCCTCCTCTTTTGGTAGAGATATGAAGAATCCCTTTTATCTTTCCATCAAGAATAAATTAAAGTTGAGTCCCATAGAATTAAAAGAAAATTTTTCCTTCCCTGGGAATTATGATAAAATCACCACTAGCAAGAGCAACTCCCCTCATGGCCCTCCTATAGTTCATAACTGTGTACACCCAAGAACTGCGATCAAGTTTGTCTTTTCGCTTGCACCCTTTCTTTGCTTTTGTTTTCAACCTCTTGGAGATGAACTTATCACAATTCTCTCCCAACTTGTTTAAGATCCTCTGCAGCTTTTTCATTTTGTGCACTAAGTTATGCATCCAACCTGAAGCTGATTTATTTTATTACTCTTTCTCCATTCACTCCCCCGATCCAATGGTTTCTATTTTATCATGAACCTGGTTTTCATTTTATTCAAGCTCTTCATTCATCCTATAAGTGCTAGAAGGAAGAGTTTTTCTTTGTTTGATATCCTAGCTGCCAATACAGCTTCCCCACTTCCAAGGTGGATGAGTTGCTGACTGACCAAAAGGTTCACAAGGAACTTGTCCCCTTTAACATTAAAGGAGTCCTCTATCTTCTGAGCCGTACCTAGATTCATAGTCATAACACCATTCTTTCTGAAAAAAGAGTTCTTTACTACTATGAGTTGACTTCCAAAGAAGAAGAATTACCTCAAGGCGTAGATATCCTTTTCATTTTGTATTTCGACCTCAACCTTTCCACATAATTAATGTAGCACATGTTTCTTTGTCATTGTATAGAAGGACTGATAATGTCTCACCTTACTGGAGACCGCATAGCCTCACTAGTAGCCAAGAAGAAGAGAAAGGCGCCAAGTGCATCAAAAACACCTAAACCATCTCCAGCTATCCAGGCTCCCCACACTTTAGCCTTTGACAATCCCAACCTAGATCCTTCTAGCCAAAGCAAAACTCACCATGATGGGGTAGGAGCTCCCTCTACCTAGGTAGGGTCACACTCATCTTTTGAGGCCTTTGAAACTACTCGACCCCCATCTACCAAATGCCCAATCACCCCTGCATCCTCAGCCCTTGAGCACTCTACACATTTGGTGCCTCCAACTCCTCATGTCCCTGTCTTGAACTCATTTTTGATGGTAAGGAGTTCAGTCAATTAGAACCTTTCACCGGCATGCAAATTTCTCCACGGTTTAGTCACACCTCAAGACCACAAGCTAGCCTCTAAACTACATAGAGAGGACATGCATAACAGGCCTTCGGGCAACCTCATCAACGTAAGGGCACATCCTTATCTCACTGCTTTTCTCCATACTATATTTTATCTTGACCATCCCTCTTCACAAACCATGATCTTGGTAAAAGACACTTTGGAAAGGGCAGAGATGGCCAAGAACTTGCAAGAGGCTATTCTTTTGGATAAACAGCAGCAGAAGAGTGCATCCATGCCTTGATGAAGGAGATGACATCATAATGGGACACCTGTGGGCCCTTACAATGGAGTTGGAATCTATGAAAGGGTAATTGAGGGACCTCTAAAGCTCTCTCCCCATGCTAGAGGAAACACAAAAACAGGCACTTCGTAACTTCCCTTCATTAACTAAAGAGAAACCCTTAATTGTTGAGCAACTAAGCAAGCATTGTCAATCCCAAGAGTTTGAGTCACTCCTATCTAACAAAGTCAAAGAGCAATTGAACAAATACCACTAGTCTCCCAAATTTGAGGCCTTCCTGGCTGATAGGGCAATCCTTGTCTTTATGGCGGGATTCGAGTACTATAGTGATGAGGCCGAAAGGTTAGGCTTCATCAAAAAAGGTGCCAAATTTTATTCCATATACTTAGTCAAGGGTTCCAAATGGTTGCAATCTAACAAAATCTTTGATCCTAACCATCTTTTGCCACTAGACCCTAAAGTCCTAAACTAGGGCACTTGAAGCTACCTCAAGCAGCCATCTAATAGTCGTGGAAGAGTTCAAGGACATGGAGGGCATGTTGCAGTAAACTTGTGGAAGCCAACAGGACTCTATTCTAGAAGATCTGATAGGACTCCCAACTCCATTTTTCCTATTCCATTGCCCCCTCTTTTCTTTTTTTTTCAGTAAATCGATTAATGTACCGCTTTACTTTGAAAGTAATGAAAGAAAATTTTATGGTGAATGTGTTTATACATAAAACTTTTTCAATAATTTAACATTGAATGGTTGAGGCAGTATGAACCCTACTAATCCCCGAGGCAATATGCTTCCGCAGGTAACTTCTCCGCAACAATGTACAGACCATCCCAAGTAGGGTTTCCCATGTTCTTCAGTAATTAACACCTAGTCTCCTACTTCGAAACGTTGAAAGATTACTCTTTTTTTTAAGGTGGAATTGATCCTTTGCTGACACCTTAACATTCTCAGGTGAGCTGTTTCATGTTCATTTATTAGATCTAAGTGTTCTCTCATATTTCCCTCATTATCACCTTCTGTATAGAAGTGGACTTGTGGTGACATCTTCCCCTACTTGTCTAGCATAGTTACATGAGATCTTTCAAAAATCACATCAATTAACCCCAAAGTTTGCTTTATCAAACTTCTTAGTTTGGCTGTTGGGTTCAAGGGAATCAAGGCATTGTCCATGGCTTTATTTGTTCATTTATTCACCTAGGCCTTCTTTACTTTCTTACTCTCACATTTCATCTCTATGTTAATGATACACCTTCTATTGCCAATGGAAAGTGAGGGATATTGGTTTTACATGTAAACTTTTGATTGATTAATACAATATTAATTTTTGTTGTGTTAATATTTTGGCAATTATCCATACATATAAATCTTGTATGGCGTAAAGTTTTGCATGTGTCCAAGTGATTGAGTTAAGAAAAGACTTATTCATAAGGGGTTATGAATATGGACACAAGGGTTTTTAGTATATTATCACTAAACTAGTTCGCAAGTCACTCACTCTTTTAGTGGGCATTGTGCAATTGGTATGACTTAAACACCTTATGTTCCTATAAAGAGTCTCATGACATTAGATAAAAGATATTAAGAACACATGTATGGATACATCATTAGAGAATGAGTATTCAAATGCTGATTTGATGAATGAAGCACACTTGTGTAGTTCACTCTCTGCTATCAATGTCGTACGTACTTTGTGATCATGTTTTTGTGCATAGGCCTATGACATGTGCCGATATGGTTGCGTTATGTGCATAATAGTCAACATGTCATAGGCCTATGCACAAAAACATGATCACAAAGTACGTACGACATTGATATTATAAGTCCAACATGTCATTGCCCGAGTACTGTGGAGGCATTTGTCTTATGTAACCGATGTATAATGAGATGGAAATCCTCGGCCAAGGTAATGTATTATTTAAAAGAAGTTTCTAATAAGACATTAACCTCATGAGGTAACAATGATTTGGTCATACGATTGGGCGAGTATATTTTACAAAATCATGGCTTCTGCTCAACCATGGCAAGCAAGTCAAAAAACTTATACTACTTGATATTCACGATTAGGAGGTTTCATATAATCCATTTATTTTATCTTAATATAGCTACAATATGGGACATAGGTTAGACGTTACACATAAACTATTATTGATGCTCGTCACCAATAAAATATTTAACCTAGAGAGTCAAACACAAAAAGATGGAAGGGGGACAAGTTGGTTACTTGGTTACAGTGTGAACTAGGAAGACATTAATTTGGTTGTAATTAGATATTAATAATATGCCCTCTAACACCAATGGTTTCTAATGGATACTAGAGAACATTGTTGTTGTATATGTTTTCTTTCACATAAATTAATAAAATATTGGTCATTTATTTCCAAATTCTGGCATCTAGTACGGCAAAAACAAAAAGGTTTTGGAATGTTATTCCACTGCACGTATGATGTTATTTCATGGTTTTAAATTTTTAAAATTTGACCCCAAACTTATTGATGCCCAACAGTCATATCACAACTGCCATGTTACTCATAGAACCACGAAATTTAAAGATATTTCCCTGATTATAGCAATTCTCATTTAATAATTGATTACACGTGTGTTTGGTACTTGAAAATATTTGAAAAAAAATTGTTTTTGCATAATTTTAGATCATAGAAAGGAATTTGTGCAACTTCCACAACAGCCCACCAATGCCCAGGTCGGAGCACACAGTTGACACCCATGCTTAACGGGCACTTGGTGCACACTGAGGGGGACACGACCACACATACAATATGCATATGGAGCATGCATGAGATTCTATAAAAGAATCCTAATTTAAAATTTGGAAAAAGGCTTTCCATAAATGAGAACTAAAGCATGATGTGCATAGATCATAGAAAAGGTTAATATATGGATTTGTTGAATTATACATGTGACGTATAATTATATGAATGTATATTGTGGATGGATTATAGACTTAAGACATTTGTGGATGAATTTTTTTCTTTTTAGATTGGTTTTCATGATTGTATAATTACTTCTCATGGTTTGTAAGGCCATCAACCCAAGTTTTTATTTATTTCTCACTATGATTGAATCATGGTGGAGAGTACATGAGCATCAAGTTTGTGAAATTCCTCAAAGTGAATGGCATTGTGTTATAACTCACACCACCGACAGCTCCTCAATTGAATGGTGTAGCAAAGTGTAAGAATTGGACTCTATTAATCAAGGTTCAATCTATGATGAGCTTCATCAATTTAGCCATTTCTTTATGAGGACATGCCCTCTGACAACTGCCTATGTCATGAAAATTTCCTCTAATCCCATTCTTTCAACCCCACATAAGACATGGAGTGGGAGGAAGCTAAGCTTCAAACACATTAAGGTTTAGTTTGTCCGACCTATCTTAGGAAGAGTAAAACAAACAAGTTAGAGGTGAGTGGATTTCCTGAGGATTCCATTGGATATGAGTTCTACCTATCTAAAGAAAATAGAATTGTTATCATATATCAGGCACATTTTCTTGAAGAATGGACTTGAAAAAGAGTCCATTTGAGAAACTAGTGTTGGTAAAATTGTAGTCCTTAATGAAGTTCAACATGGGCAACAAAATAATGAGCACATATAAAAAATTCCTATTCGAGAACAAACTTTTATGACACAATCATTGTGATGATCAGGTAGAATCTCCCATGCACTAGAGAAATATTGCTTTGTCCTAGAGAATGGCAAAAAATTGTTCGTAATGGGAGATAATGATCATGAAGACGATCCTTCTATCTTTAATCAAGTAACGTCAAATTAGGACTCCTCCAACTGGCTACAAGCTATGCAATTAAAGATTGATTCTATGGATGTGAACCAAGTGTGGACCTCAGTAGATCCACCTAAAGGGATAGTTTCCATCTGATGCAAGTGTGTGTATTAGAGGAAGATTGGTTTGACTGACAAGGTAGAGATCTATAAGGTCAAGCTTGTGGCAAAGGCCTATAGTCAAAGGAAAGGAATTGACCATGAGGAAATCTTTTCCCCAGCAACCATGTGCAAATCCACTTGGATCTAGCTTGCGATAATTGCCTAGAAGGATTATAAAGTTTAGCATATGGATATCAAAACCACTTTCTTCAATGCGATGCTTAAGGCAAACATTTATATGGTGCAACGATACGGTTTTAAGGTCTAAAAGAAATCTTATAAAGTGTGCAAGCTTAAGAGGTCCATCTATATCCTTAAGCAAGCATTAAAGTGTTGGAATCTTCATTTTTATGGTGCAGTTAGATCGGTTGGTTTCATCAAGATTGAAGATGAGCACTGCTAGAAGAAGGTTAGTGGGAGCACCATACCATTTTTGGTGTTGTATGTAGATAACAAACTATTAACCAGGAATGATGTTGGTATGCTAAGCATATAGTCCAGAGATGGTTGTCTGATACCTTTTCCACAAAATACTTAGAAAAAGTGACCTACATCTTAGGCATTTGCATTCATGGAGATAGGGCAAAAGGATTGTTAAGTCTCTCCTAAGTCTTATACATAGACAAGATACTAAGAAGTTCACATGAAAATCCTCTAAGAGACGATTGCTATTGTTCAGGCATGACATCCATCTCTTAAAATCTATGTGCCCTAAGATGGTTGATGAGAGAATGAACATGAAAGCCATTTCATATGCTTAGCTATAGGAAGCCTTATGTAAGTAATATTATACACGAGGTTAGATATCACCAATGCTGTAAGTATCACGAGTAGGTTTCTGGTGAATCTTGCCAAAGAACATTAGAATGTTGTCAAGTGTATCTTTAAGTATTTGAGAAAGACTAAGGAGATAAGTACTTTATATGAGGTGGTGATCAACAAGTAGTCGGATGTGGATGATAGAAAGTATATCTTTAGATTTATATTCACTCTTAAGGGAGGAATGGTGAACTAAAAGAGTTCCAAGTAGAGTACGATTGCAGACTCCGCTACTAAGGATGAGTACGACATGGCATGTGATGCTACAAAAGGGGCTGTTTGGATAAGGAAGTTTGCGGTAGAACTTAGGTGGTCTAAATGT
Organism: Avicennia marina; assembly: GCA_019155195.1. Lineage (NCBI taxonomy): Eukaryota > Viridiplantae > Streptophyta > Magnoliopsida > Lamiales > Acanthaceae > Avicennia > Avicennia marina. The sequence goes on from CM032763.1 coordinate 6,452,166, forward strand.
TGATTAGTTGTTACCACTGTATTATGAGAACAATGGCACGATCGTAGAGGTGAACGAATAAATGTGTCATAAAAAATCCAAGCACATGGAGAACCATTACCACATTATTCATGAAAACATTGGAATGGGCAATCTAGCCATGCAAAAAGTTACTTTAGTGAACAATGTGGCTGCCCTACATACCAAGAAGAAGACTCTAGTGTCGTTGTATCGCCACCTTAAAAAGACGGACACTAGATACCATAGCGATTGGAATTAGCACTATTGGTCTTAAAGTACAAGTGGGAGGTTGTTAGTAATGTGCCCTCTAACGCCAATAGTTCATAAGAGACACTAAAGGATATTATGACTGTATGCGTAGTATTTCACATAAATTAATAAAATATTGATTTGTTTATGTTAATATTCTGGCAAGGTTGATCATCTATGAAAACCTTTAATGGCATAAAGTACCGCATCTGCCCATGTAATTGAGTTAAAAGGCCTTATTCATAAGGTATTATGAATATAACATGAGGCCATCTTAGTAAGCAATCACTAAATCCTTGTCCATGAATCGTAATCACCATAACTTGCACATCTTGTATTTGTACGTGAGTGTCATGTTATTTGGTGTGAGATACAGAAAATACATGTGTATAGATAATTATTGGACAATTAGTATTTGGATAATGACTCACAGAGTGAAGTAGACACACAGAGTTCACTCTTAGCAGTTAATGTCTTATTTTGTGATCGTGCTAAGCCCACATAGACCTTAGAATTGAGACGATACAGTAGTTTTGTGTGCATGGCGGTCAATGTGTCATTACAGAATTAAAGACCAATATTTGTCTTGGTATGGGACAGGATCATGAGCCTAACATGATGTTATATTAGGTACATATAGAGACATGTCTGTATTCAATAAAGGTTGTGTTTCCTTAGAAGTAACTAAGGTGTTTATCCTTTGTAGTTGAAGTTCCATGAGATCGAAATATTTGGCCAAGGTAGTGTGTGATTGGAAAAGAGTTTAAAACAGAAATATTTGTCTTATGAGGTAACATCGATTGGTTATATGATAGAGTTTATAAATTTGATTAAATCCATAACTCTTGCTTGGTGGGGACATAGGAAGACAAAAAGTTTATACCTCATGGTACTTAAAATCAAAAGGGTTCATTGTGAACCTTTCTACTTCATCTTAATTGACCTACAATTTAGGCAGTATTTTAGGTGCTATCCATATCCTTTAAGCTATGCGTATTGGAAATTAAAGATGAGCCTAGAGAGGCATATACAAAAGGTTGAAATGTGTGATTAGTGTTAAATCATTGGGATGTGAATGAGGCTTGAGAAGTCTTGGGACGAATCTTGAGAAGTCTTGTGGAGAATTTATATTGTAGCAGTTGAATTAGACAAAATAAAGTATCATAGTGCTTGTTAACAATGACATTGTTAATTAGAAGTATAATATGCCTTTAACTTAATTATTGGAAATTAATTAAATTAAAGAAACAAGAAACAAATGGAATTTTTCGGGTGCCAATCAGGTTTGTTAATAATGTGATCATTAACTAGAAACATGATAGCATTTAATTTAATTAATGGCATTAATTAAGTAGAAGGATGTGACTCCATTAAGCCTCAATTTTTAATAGAGATTAATAATTAAGAGGCTAGATTGGCATTAATTATTAATGGAGATTCATAATTAAAATGTATGGACTGTAATTACTAATGAGAAAAATAACTAAATAGTCCATGTAGTAAGCCCATGAAGCCCACCACCTCTATGTCCTAGAGTCCTAAGAAGAAATACACGTTTAGAAGAGTTCTAAGCATGAGAAAAACTTAACGATTTCATGTGCCTCCCATCAAGCAAGAAGAAAGATAGCTCTAGCCACCGTCTCACTATTTTTCTTATTGTCGAAAGCCTTCTAGCCCAAAAGGTGCTTAAGTTAGAGCCTTGCAGAAGCGATTTTGTAAAGTGTAGAAGGTGCCCATCAACATTTTAACTATATGGACAAACTAGAGGTTGGGGTTCAAAGGCTATGACTTGAGAATTACAAACACACAAATTGGAATTTGATTCCAAAAATGTATGCTATTAACATGTCTTTTTGGCACTTTTCAAGTAACAGGTGTTGTATGGAAAAAATGGAATAGGTTTGGTATATTATTCCACTACGTGTATACTATTATTTCACAATTTTAAAATTTTAAAATTCGACCCCAAACCCATTGAAACACATTAGATTGAGCCAAATAAATTTCTTATTATACTTGTTAATAATGAGATTATTAATTAAAAGTACAGTGAGCTTTTAATTTAATTTATAGATTAATTAAATTAAATGACACAACACAAATGGAATTATTTAGTTCCTATCATGTGTTATTAATAAAGTGATTATTAACTAGAAACATAATAGGAATTGATTTAATTAATGGGATTAATTAAATTAAAATATGTAATTTCAATGGGCCTTAATTATTATTTGAATTAATAATTAAAGGTTAAGTAGGCAGTAATAATTAAACAATCTATGAGTTGATATAAATTAAAAGTCCACCTAAAGCCCATACAATATGTGCATTAGGTGCTATACATTGAAATAAGGATCTTAACTAACTAGTCTAAAATGTTGTGTCTTAAAAATAAATATATTTGGAAGAGTTCTAAATAACTGGAGATCATAATTATTCAATGAAATCACCAAAAAATTGTCTCCCCCCAAGCAATAAAGAGAAAATATTGCTAGCCTCTTTCTTGTTTCTTTCTCTTCTCCTAAAGCCTCTTCACCAAAATGTTTTTTTACTTTAGAGCCTTATAAAGGAGTTCGTAGAGGTTTTAGGAGTGTTTCTTCGCATTTGACTCCAGTGGACAAACCAGAGCTCAAGGTTTGAGGGTACTGACTTGTGGATTACATGCTCAATTCATTTGGAATACAATTCTAAAACGTACACTTTATACCCTTTTTGGATATATTTAGTTCTGGCACATTTTCAAAAATAGATCTAGTTTAATTTTGTTTATCCACTGCACTTCAGATGATTTATGTTATTGAAATTAAAAAATTCAACCTCTAACCTATTGAAACTCAACAATCCATTCCATATTTTTTCTCTTCTTATCTTTGTTCCTTATGTGTGTTCTTCATAAAATATAGAATGATCCAAAATAATTTAGTGCTTTCTTAAAAAATCATTAGAACATTAGTATATCTTTAAGAAACATTTGAAGATTTAATTTTTTTTCATTCCTTTGAAGTTACTAAATTGATATTCAAAGCATTCATAAGTTCTTGACTTCTTGATTATTTTCCTAATTCCTAAGATCTCTGACTATGGTTGGGCTCATGAAAAGGTTGAAAAAATTAAAAAAAATCCTCATAGTAAAAGAAAAAAAAAAACAAAGAGCTCCAAAATGAAAGATAGAGAGAAGATAAAAGTGGCTACCAACTTATAGGATCAAAGGGGAATATTCTCCTAGACCTAGTTTGTAGGGTGCAATTATTCTATCCAACTTATGCCAAAGAGTGAGTTATTGCTCTTCTCCAAATTGTGCTCTTCTTTCCTAAATTAATTTTAGCCTGTTCAAAGTTACCGTTTTTAACCTAATTAGAGGTTTTTGCAAACTTTTTCATGCACTTGGCCATGCTTGATAGATTAAATAAATTCTTAAACAAGAATTTGAATTGGATGAATTAGAGTTTTTCGCGAACTTTTTTATGCACTTGAGCATGCTTGATAGATTAAATAAATTCTTAACAAGAATTTGAATTGAATGAAAGAGTGATCAAACTTGAATGATGAGGTTATTAATTGAGTTACTAAGAGATACATGTGAGTTAAGTGTAAACAAGCAATTGAGTGCGTTCATCCTATGTGAGAATTAATGACTTGTGAGGGTTATGAGGTCTTTAAACATGTGTTTCAAATATTTGGATTCTAATTTCATGATAGAGGCCTAAGTAAAATAATGCATGAATTTGTGACATTGAATAAAAGAGTTGATTGCAGAGAAAACTACTAAAGCCAATAGCCACAATATGCCATTCAATTGTGAAACAAATATCAATGGAGTGATAATGAAAGTAAGGATGTAATTCTCACACCTTCAAGATAAGTTTTGGAGCCCAAGACATACATAGAATAGAATAAAAAGTAGCATTAATCTTTGATCATTATCTCTACATGTTGAGAAAATAGTATGGTGAAAATGACTACTTTATTGCCTTGATTAAGTCATAAGTTGGTGCCATGAGTTTATTCTTGGTAGTTGAAGATATAATGCCCTAATAATAGATGGAGTGAGTTGAAAATGGTGATGACAGACAGATGTGAAACAAATGTTTTACCATTGTATGTTGTGTGAGAAACTTCAAAATTTAACTCAAGGGAGTATAAGTGTAGATAAAAAAATATGACGAGTTGAAATTTGTAACATGTTAAGCTAACACGATAGAAAGGGATAGAGTAACAAAACTGTTAAGCTTTGACATTATGAGCATATTCAATATATTGTAATAAAGGATATAAATGAGGAATGAAAGCTCAAGAGAAGAGGGTGACCATGGCCACACTAGCTTTAGCATTCATGGAAACAATGATAAAAAATTATCTTTGACTACCATTAGAACAAAAGAAATGTTGAAAGGGGAGGTAACTAAATCATCTTCTTATATTCACTAAGAGATTCAAATGTGCTTCAAGTATTCGCAAATAGGGAATGTAACAAGTGAATATTTCAATGACAATGATGAAATTGGTTGTAAAGGTGAAAAAGTTTCAACTAATAAGGAGAATTAGGTAGTTGACAAATCACCATCATTGATTGAAGAAAATAAGGTTGTTGAGGAATGACTTGAAATATTTAAAGGGAACTGTAATAAAAATATAAGTGAAGAAGTTGGGATATAAAGTTTGATATAAGATGATGAGCACCATGTGAGGATACACCTTCAGCATGATCCCCACACGTGGATGATAAAAGTAGTGCTCTGTAGAAGACTTATTTTTTTTTTTTTATCTATTAGTATTTCACTAGAGTTGGAGAATGAAAGTTCGTCTTACATAAAAATTAAAATAAAATAAAACTAGAGAGTGAAATGAATGCAAGTGAAGCAAACAAGTATGAGATGATGTAAAATAATAAAAGATAATAGGAAGACAAATAGAATAGAGAAAAAAAAGAGGAGAGATTATAGAAGAAAAAGAAGAAGATGAGAGGTAATAGAGTGACTTTTATCGAGGTTGTAATAGGTCAAAGGTATTTCAAACAATTATCTTTTATATTGACACAAAATTGGAATTTGTGGAAGAGAGGAAGCTTATGCTTGAAGGAGAGCTTCCAAGCCATAGCATCTTCAAATAGCATTAGCCAACTAAGTTGAAAGATAAGTAAGGAGTTAGAATTATTTTCAATATTTCTTACTTTCATTTTACATTGTAGGTTATAATTCTAAACAAGAAGTTTGAACTATTCTTTTCAAAACATAGTGGAACGATGAGGACATCAAAATTTTAGATTAGTCTTTTAACTATTTGGAGTCTTGTCCACATTGTGTAACAAGAACCAAGTACTAGAACGAATAATAGCAATTATTTAAACACTCTAAAACTTAATGAAGTATTTTGGGTCAAATGGTTATGAAGACCAACTCTCAATTAAAGGTTGAAGTCTTTAAAATGAAAATGAAGGGAGAAATTTGGTAATCTTCGAAAAATAGAGATAACTATCTCATATGAACTTTTTGATTGAGAGGATTCGTGGTAAATTTGAAGGTCAAAGGTCAAATTTCTACTACCTTCATGTTTCATATCTTATGAGATTTATCCTACATAGTAGAGAAAATCATTTTTAAAGAATTTGCACTGATTGTATGTGGGTAGCGTACACTAAAATTTCAGCATTCTATATTTACATTGATTCTTATTTTTTTCTCAAAAATGTTTGAAGCGACCTACTACAATATAATTGACAGATTTTTGTAACTTACTTTATTGTCTTTTATTGGTAGAAATATATCACAAGGATATTAATGGTTTTAAGAAGTCTAGGAGGCCAATTAACTTTCTAATTTGAGACCGAGACGCCTATAAATCACCCACTTTGTAAAAGAAACTATTCTCAATAATTAAATAATTTTTTGTTTTTTTTTTTCAAACTTTAGTGTTAACTTTTACTTTGTGATCTCTTAGTTGATTCAAGTTGTCATTCTTCGAATTGTAAGTATGCGTATCAATTGAGATTATGCGGCTTAATTGTGGTCTCATTTTTCAGTTCTTTAATTGAAGTCTTGAATTTTAAGTCTTGTCTAGAAATGAAAAATATTTAATATACTTGGTTGTTGTATTAAGCTCATGCCGAAATCCTCGAATTACTCATATCATTCATTCTGTCTTTGGGCACAGTTACATGAGAACTTTCCAAATCAGATTGTAAGGGCACTTTGTTTAGATTGAATGACAGTCATGAAATCGTAGGTTTAGTAAACTCCAGCTGTTCTAGTCATTTAAAGATGAGATCTCTAATATAGGGTAGTGTACAAAACTTTAAGGCAATACTGTATTACATGGATGAGAAACAAAATATTGTGGCTAGGAGTAGTGCCAAATTAGCGTATTGGGCAATTACATAAGGGAGCATAAACTAATTTGGCTTAAGTGACTCCTACCAATTTTGAACGTCCCATTAATAAGTCCAATGAAGGTACTTAGTTATAACAAGGCAACCATTGCAATAGTTCAAAAAACCTATTCAATGTGTTTAAATTGCTTGGAATTTTATCAAGAGTGTGATTAACAATAGCTGGATTAGTTTGTCAAATGCACCTACAACTTTAGAAAAAGCTAATGTTCCCACCAAAGTATTTCATACGGCAAGTTTTGAAGCAAAAGTATTCATGCTAGGAGTGACTGATATACATTCTGTAATATCCCAAATTTGCTTTTTGGAATTATGGGAATATTATTTAAAAACATTATTGTGGATGATAGTGAAATTATTTTGAACTAAATACTATGGTATTTTTGGTGGAATAATTAAACATTGATTACGGAAGTTTAAGATGAAAATTTTACATCTTTGGGCAACGAAATTTGGCCGAAGGAATTATTAAATTATAGGGATTAATAACTAAGCACTAAATGCAAGAAATAAGGCCTAAAAAACATGAAAATTGGGTAGGAGAAAGTGCAGAAATTAGAAAAGAAGGGAAGTATTTTTAATGATGTAACTTGCTAAGAATCTCAATCCCATGCAACTATCTATTAACCTAAGGTATAAATAGAGAATTTTAAGGGCTGAAAACCCTTACTTCAGCCCTGAGGAATAGTGACAATGGCCAGAAATGTGAGGTAAATATTTGGATCTTTTCACGCATGAATTTGAGGTAACTTCCACAACAAATTGTCCAATATTCATGCATATGTATAGAAAATTCATTGTATGCGTGTAGGCACCTAAAACACACAAATTTTAATGTCCTAAATGTGTTGGTTGATGGAGAATTAAGTAGAGAATGTGAGGCTATGCATACGATTCATAGAAAACATATAAAGATGAGTTGAATAATTGGATAAAACCACATATTGAAACTTTCAAAATTTATAAAAACACATGGGTTATGATTTCTATAAGTTTTAATCCACCAAAACATAGTTAAGGATCTAGAGAACACTGTTGGAATTAAGTCTCATGGTTCGGGATGGATTGGAAAGAGAAAAATGAATGAACCCGGGCTAGATGCCACTCTGCATTGAATTGCAATCACGGTGCATGACGACATGAACGTGGGACTATCTGGCACAGTTGCAATGACTACTGCAGAAATTCTAAAATGACCCATGGCCATAGGCAGGGTCACGAGCAACCAAGTTGCAATAGCGTACTAGAACACAATAACTGCAGGATTTTCAGTGGGTTTTGTAGTTAAATGTTGCAAAAGTGGACGTAGGCTTCACGGTGGTGGACGAGGATGACATGTTCAAGGAACCTAACCATGGACACTGGGCAAATTACATATTTTAAGAAACTTAGGCTGAATTTTCTAAATTTTGGATCTAATTAAGCCTAAACCTACTGGATAAGATACAATAGGATACAAGGGTGATGATTAAAAAGGGGCCTAAGCAAACACAAAGGCATAGGGCACATTGATCATTAACAAGCATCCAACATTAGACGAATTAAGTACTAAAAAAGGATAATTTATTTGATTGAATAGGTGATCTAGAGATGATATGCGAGGAATTTGGGAACCAGTTAGGCTAAGAAAGGGTAAGTGATAACACTTTACCAAACTTTAGTGACTGCTTTTGAAAATGACTTTGTTACATAACTAAAATTGTATTTTCCTATGTAAGTGGCAACACTACTAAAAATCTTTTAACTGTCTTTGTGTGATACTTGGACAATGTGAAGGTATTATCTTGAACTTAGATACGAGCAATTTAAAATTGAATATTGGAATGTGAATGTATGAAATAAACTGTAAGGGCCACTCCTGTGAATGCGAAAAGCCGTGAGAAATGAGTTCTACCCTACCAATTGAATAATGAATTGAGATCTGCCCAATTGGGGTGGAGATTGAAACTGGTAGTGGGTGAAACTAATACTTAACCTTGCCAGTCAAATAACAATAAATTGAGATACCTCCAAGGCAAGGTTGAAGCATTGGGGCCATGGCGACATAGCCAAAATTAGTTGTATCCTTCCTCAGTTGGGAGAGCATAAGTTAAGGCCACTGATAAGTGATACACACACAATGGACATGATAATGAGTTGGTTAAGAAATGAGAAAACAAGAACAGGTGTTACATAAGAACTGAACATATGAATGTGCTATTTTATAAAAGTTACATGGAGGTTATTATTGCTTATACTTTCTGAAAAGCACTCTTTTAGTTATTTTTTTAATTTTTATTTTTATACTCTTTTACTTAATTTTGAATTATTTAAAATTATTTATTACTCGCATCCAGTTTTTAAAGTAAGTAGTTAGATATTGTCATTTATTGAGCGATTCTTCACTCACCAGTATTAGTGACCCTTTTGCAAAGGAAATAAGAGAACAAGAAGAAACTTATAGATAATACTACAAGAGGAGCTGCACAGACTATACATTGCTTTAGAGTTGGATTTTACTTCATAGATAGGTTTTATGTTTCTGTTATGAATTGAAATAGGATATTATGGACATGTATTGTGATGATATTTTTGAATAAATATCTAACTTCTTTATTGGTACATGTTTAATTTTGACATTCATTAAATTAATTCATGAATATTGTCATGTCATAGTTTTAAGTTTGAGGTGTGATACATTGATTAGCTCGACGGAGAATGTTAAAAAGTTGTCAAAGATGAGTGCAATACGTTGAGGTAAACTTTCCTTGATAATATGTTGTCATTTCGGGGTACATTAGTTGATCATTTATTGACAGCTGTGCACATGTGATATTTGATTCGTTGCTGAAAATTCATAAAAGTGATTCTATATTTTAAATTGATGTTTTGTAGTTGATTATTTTAAAAATCAGATTTCTTAATTTTGTAGATTTAGTTGCAAATTAATAAAATGGAAAGGGAAAATATTATTCAAATCAATGCATTCTTTATTCCTTGGTTTTGAATGTAACACTTCAGGGGTCTGGTTATTTGCGTTCGGGTAAAACTTGTGTTTGTTTTTTTTTGTTACTTCAAAATGTTTAATAAGTAATTATTTTAAGTGAAAATGTTATATAAATGAATTTTTGCCTTATTTGACTTAGATTTCAGTAAAACATAATCATGTGAATTTTTTTGTTATCACAAAAAGCAAAATTAGTTACCATAATTAGGGTTAGGATCAGATTTATGATTCAAATTCTATTGTAGTTTTCTAATTAAAATATTAATGATATTTAATAAATAATTAATTTATATTGAAAAATGTATATAAAAATATATATGAATCAGATTTTGGTAAATTGTAGTAGAGTGAATCTTTCATGTAGCTTGATGCTTTGTGATCTTATTTGACAACCAAGGAAAAATTGTGTAATGATTCTAAAAGAGAGACACAGATGAAATTTTAATAAAAGGCTGCTGTTGAAGCCATGGTTTTCATTCAATAAATTGAGTAATGTACATATGAAAGAGGTGAAGTAGATATATATTACTTATCTTTTTATTGGTAGAATAATTAGACTTGCATGATGGATGAGCCAATACACTAAATTACATGACTAGTGAGTTCTCAACGGCAAACAATGCAGCCAGCATTTTTACCTTGTCGAAGCGTTCGATAATTGCAATGGTGAGCTAGCATATGATTATTTCCTCATCCTATTATTTTATCAGCAATTACATTGGTTGCAACATCAAATCTGATCACCAACAATGATCATTATCTTTAAATCTTCACGTCGAGTTCTTGATGGACATGGACTAATACTTAGATTTGTAAATCTATGTACCCATTTCCTTCTAATACCACATTAATTGTAATTATGTCATTGAAAATGAGTGATGCGTAATCCATTAGTGATGTGCCCCCACAACAAATTTTATCTGGAGAGATTTTTGCAAATGTATTATTTTAATTGACTAATAAAATTATTGATGTTTTCTTCGTATCAGTATTTTGTCAATTTTATCACGCATGTAAATTTTGTGTGGTATAAAATTACACATGTGCTTATATAATTGTATTAAGAAGTCTTATTTACAAGAGCTTATGAATTTAGTTACAAGACATTTTAGTACACATTCATTAAAACTAGTTTGTGTGTCACAGATTTTCTAAATGGGTATTACAGTATCCTTAAGACATGCATATCATGTATTTGTATGATAAGTGTCATGCCATTCATCATGAAATATCGAGAACATAAATGTGTAGATATATCACTAGAAAACGAGTATTTGAACATTAACTTGAAGAACAAAGCAGACACATGGAATTCACTCTGAACTATTAGTGTCTTGCTTTGAGATTGTGCTAAATGTGCATGGGACATAGATTTGAGATGACATAGATAACTTGTGTGCATGATGGTTAGCATTTCATTAAGACATTAAAAATCAATATCTATCTTAATGTTAGATAGGGTTTTGAATTCAACATGTCATTACCCAGATATATATTCAAAAGTATGTTAAGATATCTGTTTTCTTGTAAGTAAGTATGACATTTGTCCTATGCCATCAATATTCAATGACGCAGAGAAACCTTTGGCCACAGTAATAGGTGAATCGAAATGAGTTTTTAATAATTGTTAGTCTCGTTAGGTAATATTGATCTAGTAATTGAGTTGAGTTAGTGAATTTGACAAAATCTATAGTTCTCGCTTGATCCAGACAATGGGCTATACCTCATAGTAATCATGGTCGGTATGATTCATATTATCCATTCAATTTATCTTAATTGGATTATAAAATAGGCAATGGGCCCCCCTATCCATATCATTTTAGCCATTCTCGTTGTTAATTAAAGATAAACCTAATGAGTCACATGCAAAAGGTTGGAATAAGGAAAAGTTGGTAAATTGTTTTTATACTAAAATGAGACTTGAGAAGCCTCATGGAGAAATGAATTTGGCTGTAAATGGATTAGACCAAATGGACTTTCTATTACGTTTGCTAATAATGAGATTATCAATTACAAATATAATGAGTTTTTAATTTAATTAATGGTATTAATTAATTTAATGTCAAGTTATATGTGGGATTTAATTATTAATGTGATTAATAATTAAATATAGAATGGACTTGAATTAATTAAAAGTCCATGTAGAAGCCTATTCCATGTGCCCTTGTTGTAAATATATGGAAATAAGAATCTTAGGTTGTGTAGGATTGTGTGTCTTAAAAACATATGGATTTGAAACAGTTGCAAATCATTAAGAATTAGATTTTAAACCTTAATTTTTGTATACCCATTCCCCATGAGAAGAAAAACAACTTCTAGCTCCCCTTATTGCATTTCTCCCTTGTCTTACAAGTCTCCACACAGATAAGTAGTTGTGTGGAATCATAATGAATGAGTTCATGGGGTATTTGGAGATGCTTGTTGCTATTTTATCTATATGGCCAAATTAGAAGTCATGGCTCAAGTGATGCAATTTTTAGATCACTCGTACATTTCACTTCAAATCACATTCCAAAAGCTAATTATTCATACAACTTCCTAGATAAGATTATGTGTGCTATGTGATGAAAACAAATGGGTTTGGAATTTTATTCCACTAGATTTATTATATAAAGTTTTAAAATTAAAAATTTACACCCCAAAACCAGTAAAACCCAACAGTAATATCAGAGTTGTTATTTTCCTTATATAACCATGAAGTCTAATGACTTTTCTATGAGTTATGGTATTCTTTTTTGTTTAAGTTCCTATTTTAAAATATGGTTTTTACTTATTTATGGTGAAAAAATATTTTTTGAATTTTTTGAATATTGGGAAAAGCATAAAAATTGAAACTTGATTGTCAAGAAAAATTCAACTACATTGTCATATCACATCCTGTGGCTAGCAAGCCATTCACAGCCATTAGAACTATTCCCACAACCTCGCAGGTCTTGCACAAGTTAAAAAATTGCCTTTTCTCAAATTTAAAGCTTAAAGAAAAGGATTTTCCATGACTGAGAACTAAAGAATGAGAAGCGTAAGTCATAGAAAAGGCTTTAAAAATATCTGTTGAAATATGCTTGTGTTGTGTAATTGATTATGAATGTTTTAGTTGGAGTATTGACTCAGGACACATATAAATGGATTTTAATTTTGGTTTTAGTTTGGTTTTTTTATTTTTATGGATGTATAATTTATTCCATGAGTTGCATAGGAATAAGCCAAAGTTTTTCAGTGGCATAGGAATGATTTTCCATAGTATACCATGTGTACTAGTAAACTGGAACATCAAGAGATGATGATTGTTCAGAGACCAAGAGTTAATGCTATTTGATGTTCAATGGTGTGGTGGGCCAGTGGAGTGAAATTTATGAATACCAAGACCAAATGTTGTAGCATTGTAGAAGTATAGGACCCCACACATATGTGCATAATCTAGTTGTTGGCTCCAATTGGATTTCGAAAGTCTATAATCCTCGATTTTATTTATTTATTACATATATGTGATGTATGTCTATATTTTTTGATAATTTGCAAAGTTAAGCAATAATTACATAACCAAAAATGTCCTCACATTAAAAGTAAGTTTTAACAGTGAAATTATTTTATCATAGACCCTCCATCAAGCTTGGAGTTCTATGTATAACTTTAGCATGTGATAATTTATGAGGTCACATTATAAAAGAGTATTTAGGACTTCGGGTGTATTTAAACCGTCATTCAAAAAGATATTTCAGCTTAAGAACATAAAGGGAATGGGTGACATTACAAATCCAGCCAGTTGTTAGTTAGTGGATGTGACTTAAGCAAGCTCACAACAAAAAGAACTAAATGCATGACTTCTCATCAGGCCACAAGTCGAATTAAGGTTAGATCACGTATGAAATGTGTTGGTTAGGGTTGTCATTCATTAGGCCTAGCATGCTAAGAATTATATATGTAAGGTATGTTACACCCAATGAAGACCCTAATCACCTGCCAAAAGCTTGTATCAATGAAATTTCCATTTTCTACTTTAGAGAGTGTAGGATTTGAAAAATCTTGTAGGAAACCATTTGATTTGAAGTCCATAGTTCAGCAATAATACATATTATGTCTTAACTAATAATCTTGTTTATTTTCTATAGCTTAAAATATCTTGATAATGTCTATGGCTCTTATTAAATTGCTTAAGACCAATACACCAATTGGGCCCAAGTATGTCGATTAACTTTGAAACTTGAGAATTGTTCTTTATCTTGAGTGAATCATCCATATTCGAAAGACTATTATCTACTAACCCCAGTAGGGATGGCTAGGGAGGAGGAAAGCTCTGCTAATAGGAAAAGGGTGGAGAAGATTTGTGAGTTTAGCGCTACGTGCTAGTCCCTATGAGCAATGATCTCTAGAGCACCCATGTGGCATGGTGAGTGCTTTGGACATTATATATCCATGCAAGAGTTAAATGGTGAGTAGATTTAGATTGCTAGATAAGAAATATTATAGCAATTAGCCAGGATGCTAATGGCAGAGGGCGTTGATTTTAAGAAGCATCCCCTTAAGATGATTTCACTTAATGGGTCACTTGAAAGCCAATCTATAGACAAATTTGACCTAACAGTTGTCTTTAGATTCCTTCTCGCATTTTATCATGAACTATCACTTGAACGATATTAAGTTCACACTATCTGGGCTTTTTCATAAGCTAGCAATTGCTCAAGATATCATGAAAGGAAAGGAAAGCAGGTTGTTTTAATTGTGTTAAGCTCCTTTGGTAAGACAAAGAAGGGTAACAAGAAAAAGAAGCTTATTGCTTTAGAGGCATGTGGGAGTATCAAGAAGATCAAGGCTTATGCTAACCAAGGAAAGTGTTTCCACTACGCTAATCAGGGGCATTATGAGGGGAATTGCATTAAATACCTCAATAGCTTAAAAAATGGTGATAAAGGCAAGGAACTTTATGTCTATGAAATATCTTCTCAATTAGTTTATTTACTACTTCATGAATTTTAGATTTTGTCACTTCATCTCACATGTATACTTTGTATTAGGATTAGTCCAAAAGTAGGACGTTTGAAAAGTGTGAAGTGGAGATCAAGATGGGAGTGGACAAAGTGCTGTAGTTACTGTGATTGAAACTACTTAAGTTAGATTATCAGTTGGACATACTAAAGTTTTGAGAGACTATTACTTTTGCCAAATAGGCTAAATAACATTATTACAATTCCATTGCTGACAAAAAAGCAATGAGAATATTCTTTTGGAAAGAATGAGTGCAATGTTTATTATTGTAATAAATTCTTTAACATAGTATCTCTAGCAAATGGTGTCTATTACTTAAATATGGATGATAATGTAGCAATGAATTTCATTTCAAACAAATGCACAAGGGATGGCTTGAATCCCAAGTTGGAGCCATGCTAGGGAAGAGTGGATTAGCAACTTGGAGAAGATTGTCTTATTGTCCCATCAAGAGTGGAACCTTATCCAATTTTTGAATCTTGCATCTTAGACAAGATGACTAAGAGTGTATTTGATGGACATGTCAAGAAGGTCACACTATTGTTGAAGTTAGCCCACATTTATATTTTTAGGCCTTTCAATGAAATGGTTAGAGGAAGATTTCATTACTTCATAACTAATACTGATTATTACTCTAGGTATGATTATGCGTACTTGATGAAATACAAGCATGAATCTTTTGAAAAGTTCAAAGAATTTAAGGTATATAAATAGATAAATAAATTAGAAAGCATGTGAAAGCACTATGATAATAAATACATGAGCATCAAGTTCCTTGAAATCATTAATGATGTGGTTAGAGAAGGGTAGCAGAAGAAAGAAAATAATCAAACCCAACCTTGAATTCTAGGACATAAACTATGTATCAAAGTACTCGACCTAACATAGTGAAATCAAAATTGAACATAAATTCGGATAATTGGCGTTATAGACAGCCATAATCGATACACTAAGATAAATTGATATATCATGATTCACATAGGAGTCACTTCTATTGAGTTGATTTAAATGATTCAATGAATTTGGAATTACATGCAAATTCAAGGAATTGAAAACTTAAATTTTCATAATATCCATAACTGTCAAATCTTTGTCTTACAACTAACTAAAATAACTATGTATACCAAAATCTACTAAACCCTAATTTAAAAAGCCCATACAGCCTAAATTATAAATAAAGCTCAATAGATATGAAAGTCTAAAAAAATAAGTAAATAAAATAAAATTCTAACAAATCCCTAGATCCTCCTCTTGAAGATGAATTATCTTCAATTTGAGTTTGAATTTTGCTAGATCAAATTCAAGTCTGAAATCCTCTCGGTGCTTCAGAATCTCACCTACACTTCAGCTTCATCTCCTCATCCAACATCAAAATGTCAACAAGGAACCATGCAAAACAATATGAGAAATCTCAAAAGCCTCAATTGGATGTGCATCTACAATCTCCTTAGCTAGAAATACCTTTAAGTCTTGTGTAGCACAAATGATTAAAGAATTCGACAGATAGTCAAATGGATCAATATACACATGACTCGACAGAAGCGCAACTTTGCATTCAACTACTATTCCTTCATTCTCATTCTCATTCTTAACTTCTACTACAACTTCTACTACTTCTCTCTCTATAGTTCCTCCTCTATCTCCAAATTTGTATTAGAACTATTGCTATCTCCATGCTGTGTGTCCTCAAATGGTGCCTTTTCTTTAGTCTCTTCATTTGAAGGTAACATTATCATAGATGGGCGTTTTTGGCCTCCCTGAGTCGACTAAAACCAAAATAAATGTTGATTTTCTCATTTGGACACTTACTAATGCAGTGTCCTTTTTTGAAATAGTTGAAGTACAAAATATCTTTATTAGGTGCAGGTTAAGAAGCACAAATACAATTAGCTTCCTCAACCTTCTTCAATTGATCATCCTTTTTCTTTAAACAATTATGCATTTTATCCATAGTTCTAAACATCTTTTGAATTGCCTCAAGCATCATCTTCATGTAACATGCATTACTCCCTTGATTAATCAACATCCTGTAATATGAATATATCTCTCACCCACTCTAAATTTTTTACTCTTGCTTTTTTTCAACTCTCTATTTTTTTTGGTTGTTTTACTCAATAAACAAACGAATCCTTAACAAAGAAAATGCAGAAGCCAAACAGACCTTAGTTCCAATAGAAATGAAGCATCCAAACAAAGCCTAGGGTCTAGTCTAGGCTATATGCTTTAGGTTATCATTATCAAAACCTAGCTCTAATATTGCTCCTTTCACACCTTGAACCCAAGATTATGACACAATAGTGTTCACGAACCCACTCAACAAATGACAAAGCTAATCATCTATAGAGTGACCAATAATAAAGAAGCTTAATAATTATTCCAAAACATTATCATAATGCATGTCTACAATGTATTATCTCAATTGCACAGTGAAATTATCAAATCTATCTATTACATCTCACTATTCGTTGGGACATAAATTCTAAAACTCAAGCAATATAAAGTGAAGTGTAGCTCTTCTTCTTGTCCTACCATCCCTAGGTTCCCTTTTGGTCTCTCATCTCCTCTACAAAAGAGGTCACTAATTAGCGAAGTGGCCAATCCCCCCCCCCCCCCCCAATTACTCAAATCCACAAATTTGAATGACCATACAAAGATAATTAATTAAAATTCATGCACATATCATACACTAAAACAAACACAAGCAGCTAGAGAAGGATTAAAAATTCATAGTAAATTTAATAAAAATAGGTTTTAAATCGTTTATCATCCAAGCAAATATCTAAATAATAGAAGAAGATATGAAAACTTACCTAAGACTTTGCTTTGCATGGAAAAATGAATTTTCTTCAACTCTTGGCTTGGATCCCTGCTCTAAACTTTAATCTTATGTTCCTATGTTCTAGGAGTTGGAAAAGAAACTAAAGCCTAAAAAAAAACTAGATAATCCCCCCTTCTAAGATGCATGGATGTCTTATTTAAAGCCCAAGAAACCCTAAGAGATGTGTAGAAGTGTGACAAGTGGAAAAAAAAACCCTAAAAAATGATGAAAAACGAGGGTTGAATGTTTTTGGCACTAGAACGCCGTGATTGGGCCATCGAGGGCCGCAATTGTGGCTTAGAATCTCATGATCACGGGTTGAAATCATAGAAATTCCATAACATGTTACGATCTAGTTCCATGATCGTGGAACACCTTCCTATGATCGCAGCTCCGCCTTCCATGATCGCAACCTTTATCGTAGAAATTCAAGTATGTTTGACTACTCTGGCAGTGTACATTATTTTGTGTGTAACTTCTTCGTCTGATATTTGATTCACCTGATATTTTTGCCATTGGAAAGTAATTCATTTTTATTTTATTTCTTAAAGTTTCAGCTCAATTGAATGTTCCATCAAAATGTGGCATCGTTTCGAACTCGCTGCTTAGTCTTTCCTACAACTATGATAATTCTTATTCTAAGGCACATGCATGATAAAATTTAATTCCATACTTTTTTGGAGATAATTACACAATTTTCCTTGAGATTTAACAAACTACACATAGATTCCATATAATTTAAAAAATTATAGAGGCCTTGATTGAATTTGATAACAATTAGACTCAGCTAACAATAAGATTGCTAGAATTTGATAATGTTGCTAGAAAAATTGAATGAAAATCTAATTTTATCCCTTGATTGGCTTATCTAATGTTTAATTAATTTTCTAAATTAAAATGCCATTATGCATGTGCCATGCATGAGAGGATTTAATTGTAATTAATAGAAAATCTATACATAAATTTGTATAATAAATTTTATAATAATTTGAAATTTTATAGAAAAAAATATAAATTTATTTATTTTATTTTTCAAAAATTTCAAAAATTATTTATGTATAGATTGAGAGTCAAGAATTTCAAATATTTTAGTAATTTCTTGCACATAAGTCTTGTGTTGCACTTTAGTAAGACTTTCATATCCTATTTAGTTAGAAAAAATTCCAATATAATGAAATAAATAAACAAAGCATTACAGTTTAAAAATAAACACCAATATAAAAATAAATAACCAACCAAAAACAACTTCATTGTTGGCATTATGGTGCACTAGAACTTATGTGGCATGCACGTAGCAATCCAAATCAATAAAATCATTACCACGTTCAAAAGATATTATTGTAATTTCCTAACATTTGACTATGAATATAGGGCAAGAAGATTACTATCATCCAAATGGACAAAAGTTGAACCATATTCTAAATAAAAATCAGTCGAAATACTTTAGATCATATCAATAGAAGATTGGGGAGATCAAGTCTCCAAAATCTAAAGATGAAGATATGGAAAATTGCATGCTGTAAGTAAAGTTAACTAATTATCGCAACAGGAAACTAACAAATATGCTAAGAAGTTGACCAAATATTTTGAAGAGATTGTGATCATTCAAAGGAGGAAAATACTAACCTAATAGCTAGAGATTTTCGTCCAAAGAGGTTAGATCATATTAAGCGTGATTTGGGAATATTATCCTATCTTAATCCAAGTGATTTGAACAAGCAACAAATCTTGGTGTGGATGGAAAATCAACAGTATGTTGCAACATGGAACTAACGAATATGGAAACTATAGAGTTAACCAAATTAATAGCATCTTGATGACTTTGGAAAGTCCATGTTTCATGTAAAGCTATTTGTGGGCTTCTAAAATGTTGGTGATACAGTACAAGATGACAGCTAAAGCATGGGATAGTGACTAAGGATGAAAAGCATGGGCACTTGGTTGTATGATGGGTAGGAGGATAAGTAAGCAGCTAGGCATCCAAATGATGGCCTCAATTAAAAAAAAAAATGTGTCGCTTAACATGACGGTGTCCAACATAGTTAGCTAATTAGAAAAAGTGTCTAGCTAGTCCCATAACTTCCCACCAGCAACCTACAGTCGATAATAGATAGTCAATAATGCAAGGATTGTGCGATGGTGGTATGAAAGTAGGAAAAAATGTCCATGTACTAATTGTATAAAAAGGTCAAAGGAAAAGCCAAAAACACAAGACGTAATAATATGATAACATCTTTTACCTGTAGATGTAGGCATACCTCTGTCAAATCACATAAATTTGTGTGTTGTTTCTTGTCCTTTACTTTACATCATTTTTGTGAGTCTTCAAAATTGGTATCTTCCTATGATATTAATTTTGAATGCACCACATTGGCATCATCTATGGGAATCCTCCATAGGCTATATCATTGAAGCTATGGAAGAAAAAGTACGAAGACATGTCCTTCACAATTTAGCCTAACAAGGGAGCAGCTTCAAGCTATGATTAATGAAGCTGTCCATTGTAGAAGACTCCTGACAACAAAAAGTTTGACGAAATCACCAAAGAAGATCAAAGAAATGAGTGACTTGAGACCTCTGATACTAGTGATCATCTAGGGGGAAGTTCAAAGGGAAATGGGTCAAAAAGAGTTGGAACTAAAAAGGATCTACTTCACTTAAGAGTAAGAAATTCCAATAAACACCAGAGGATCTTCATTTCTTTGAAGAGAATCTTAACAAACTACTACTAGAAAATTTTCGTAACATAGTAATGGTTGAGTATAATGGGGCTTTAGACCCATCCGAACATTTATTTGTTTATAGACAACAAGCTCTACTTCATTAGTACTTAGATGGTGTAAAATGCACCACCAAAGCCGAAAGATACATAAACATGGATGGTGCTATAAGAGAAAATGAGGAAAGGAAATTAGAGCCCCAGCTATTCAAAAGGACTAGACACAGTGAGGAACCCTCAAATTCTAAATCTTAGGGAAGGAACAGAAGCAAGGATAAGTCTAGGTAGCTAGTCTCATTCAACACTCCTCCCAACAACCTAATGGGTGACCAATTTTGTAATTTTCACAATGAGTATGGTCACACCACTAAGGTTTGTGGAAGCTTTAAAAGGTAAATTGAAGTGCTAATCCATAAGGTTCACTTTAAGGAATTCTTGCCAAAGGGTCAACAGAAGCCCAATTAAGAAAAAGATAATGGCAAAAATGATCAAGGTCCCACTCATGATACCCCTCAAAAGGGGGACATCAAAATGATTCTAGGAGAAGCCAAGGCTAGGATCTCCAACAGAGCATAAAAGGTATTTGTGCCAAGTATTTCCTAAGTAGAGAAACAAGCACACATTGCTACCACAGCACTCCCTAGAGTGGTTAATAGTTTTGGAGAAGAAGACATATTGGGAGTATCGTTCCCGCATCAAGATGCCTTGGTAATCACTTCCACTATTGCTAAGTACGATTTCGATCAATGCCTGATAGATGGAAGAAGCTCAATAGATGTATGGTCAAATAGGGCATTTAAGCAAATAAGTTTAGAAGACAAAGCTCTTGTGCAGAGAGCACCCTTTGTATGGGTTCTTAGGTGAATTAGTATCCCCTAAGGGAAAACTCTCCTTACCAATAACTTGGGGAGGAGAAGGCATCACTGAAACTAGCTTAGTCTAATTCTATGTTGTAGACATACTTAAAACCTATAATGTGATCTTTGGCAGGCTATCTTTGATAGCCTTTGAGGCAATGGCTTCACCAATTCACATGGCACTAAAGTTTCCTACTATAGATGGAAGAGCTGGGGTAGTTAGAGGAGACTATGTTGATGGGGTAGTCCAAGTCTACTACAGATGCCTATGTTGATGGGGCAAGCAAAGGAGGAACTCATATCATTTCTCAGAGAGTACACACATCTTTGCATTTTTATTTGCTGACCTAATAGGAGTAAGCCCTTATTGGCAAAGCATAAGTTTAACATTGACCCCACTAGAAGACTTGTTAACCAGAAGCTAAGATCCTTTAGTTCACAAAAAATTGAAGTCATCAAGAAGGAAGTTGATAAGTTATTGAAAGTTGAGCATATCGAAAGATGCAGCTCCTCAAGTGGCCAATGTTATAATTGTCTTGAAGGCTAGAGAGAAACATAGGATGTGTGTCAACTTTAGGAACTTAAATAAGGCTTGCCCAAAGGATTGTTATCCTTTACCTTACATCAACAACTAATGGATGCGACAGCATGAATGGAATTGCTATCTATGATGGATGCCTTCCAGGGTTACCATCAAATTCTCTTAGCACTAAAGTATAAAAAGAAAGGTACGTTTGATTATACCTTTTGATACCCTCTTTGATAACGTTAAGCCCTTTAAACTAAAGAGTGCAGGAGTTGTGTATGAGAGGATGGTAGACTCTTCAACTTTCTAATAGGACAAAACATGGAAGTATACATGAATAATATGCTATTCAAGTCAAAGAAAGGGAAAAACTACATTCAAGACCTTTCAAAAACCTTTCATACATTGGAGAAATATAACCTAAAACTAAACCCCACCAAATCTATGTTGGGAAATCAAAGAGGAAATTTCTAGGGTATTTGATTGCCCAAAGAGGTATAGAAGCTAATTCAAAGAAAATTTAGGCCATATAGGAAATGCCTCCGCCTAATAGAAGTTGATAGGGAGAATAGTTGCCCTATCTCGATTCATTTCTATGTTGTTAAACAATAGCCTGCATTTCTTCAAAGTCCTAAGGAAAGTTAAGCAATTCCTATGGGATGTGAAATGTTAGCAGGCCTTTGATGAAATAAAGTTGTGTTTGTCTAATTAACTCTTTCTTAGTAAATAGGATATAGGAGAAAGGCTCTTCATGTATTTGGGGATTTCAAAAGTGGCTGTTAGTTTTGCTTTAATTAGATAACATGAGAAATAATAATAACCTATCTATTATGTCAGAAAGGTATTGCAAGGACCTAAGGTACACTATTCTAATATTGAGAAGTTAGTTTTGTGTCTAGGCGTTTTTGCAAGAAGATTGTGCCTATATTCCTTATCGCATCCTATGTCTATGTGAACCAATTATCCCTCAAAGAATATTCTTAAAGGCAATGAAACATCTAGTCGGATGATGAGATAGGTAATCGAGTTAGGTGAGTTCGACATAGACTACCAGCCCAAGACTGCCATTAAGGCCTAGGCATTGGCTGATTTCCTCATTGAAATGGTGATCATTACAACATTGGATCCATGGTGAGTATTTGTTGATGAATCCTTCACCTAGATGGTTAGTGGGATAAGGATTGTATTGATTAACCTAGAAGGTGATATCCTAAAGTATGGGTTTAAATTGGACGCTCATATGTCTAATAATAATGTAGAATATGAGACTCTTTTGTGGAGATTAAGGTTGGCATACCAACTCAACGCCTAGTCAATCCTAGTCCACACAAACTACAGGAGTTGTGTATGAGAGGATGGTAGACAACGTTCTTCAACTTTCTAATAGGACAAAACATGGAAGTATACATGAATAATATGCTATTCAAGTCAAAGAAAGGGAAAAACTACATTCAAGACCTTTCAGAAACCTTTTTCATACATTGGAGAAATATAACCTAAAACTAAACCCCACCAAATCTGTGTTGGGAATTCAAAGAGGAAATTTCTAGGGTATTTGATTGCCCAAAGAGGTATAGAAGCTAATTCAAAGAAAATTTAGGCCATATAGGAAATGCCTCCGCCTAATAGAAGTTGATAGGGAGAATAGTTGCCCTATCTCGATTCATTTCTATGTTGTTAAACAATAGCCTGCATTTCTTCAAAGTCCTAAGGAAAGTTAAGCAATTCCTATGGGATGTGAAATTTTAGCAGGCCTTTGATGAAATAAAGTTGTGTTTGTCTAATTAACTCTTTCTTAGTAAATAGGATATAGGAGAAAGGCTCTTCATGTATTTGGGGATTTCAAAAGTGGCTGTTAGTTTTGCTTTAATTAGACAACATGAGAAATAATAATAACCTATCTATTATGTCAGAAAGGTATTGCAAGGACCTAAGGTACACTATTCTAATATTGAGAAGTTAGTTTTGTGTCTAGGCGTTTTTGCAAGAAGATTGTGCCTATATTCCTTATCGCATCCTATGTCTATGTGAACCAATTATCCCTCAAAGAATATTCTTAAAGGCAGTGAAACATCTAGTCGGATGATGAGATAGGTAATCGAGTTAGGTGAGTTCGACATAGACTACCAGCCCAAGACTGCCATTAAGGCGTAGGCATTGGCTGATTTCCTCATTGAAATGGTGATCATTGCAACATTGGATCCATGGTGAGTATTTGTTGATGAATCCTTCACCTAGATGGTTAGTGGGATAAGGATTGTATTGATTAACCTAGAAGGTGATATCCTAAAGTATGGGTTTAAATTGGACACTCATATGTCTAATAATAATGTAGAATATGAGACTCTTTTGTGGAGATTAAGGTTGGCATACCAACTCAACGCCTAGTCAATCCTAGTCCACACAAACTCACAATTCATGTTCCAACAATTCTAAGGATGTTATACAATTAAGAGCAAACAAATGAAGTAGTATGCCAAGGCTATGCGGGAGGTAGCATCAAAGTTTGAAAACTTTAAATTAGTTTAAGTAGATTAGAGTGAGAATTAAAAAAGTGATGAGCTGGCTAAGTTAGCAGGGACATTAGATCTATTAATAGGTAGCAATCCCTCACTACATGCTAGGGGAAGAAATCCTCACTATCGTGCAAAATGACTACAGGGGACCAATAATAGATTTCCTAAAGGGAAAGCCCTCTAGTTGGAAGAAATGAGTCTAAGCCTCCCAATTTGTGTTAATTGGAGCCATACTTTACCATAAAGGATTTTCCCAACCACTACAAAAATGTTTGGGACCTAAGAAAGCTAACTCAACGATGAAAGAAAACAATGACAAGCACTGCAGAAGCCACCTAAGAGATTGGCCTTGGCTAGAAAGATTCTAAGAGCTAAATATTATTGGCCCACGATGAGATTAGATGCCATGGAATATGTGAAAAGGTGTGCCTAATGCCACCTACCTCTTAGGAGAAGCGATGAAGACAGTACTTATTCCCTTGTGGCCCTTTATTTGATGGGGGATAGATATTATAGGGCCTTCCCTTGGTCTTAGGGCAATGTCGGCTCTAATTATAGTAGTGGATTACTTTAGAAAGTGAGTTGAAGTAGAACCCTTAGCTAAAATTACAAAAGTGGTAGTTATAAAATTCATCTTACAGAATTTGGTATGCTAATTTAGGCTACAGTACAAGAAAATTACTGATAATTGGGAGATAATTTCAAGGGAAGAAAATCAGAGAATGGTGTACAAAATGGGGAATAAGGTAGCTCTTTTCTTTAGTACCCCATCCCTAAACTAATGGCCATGTCGAAGCAACCAATTAAACTATAGTAAAAGGGCTTAAGGTGAAGATTAGAGAAGTTGGAGGTACATGGATTAAGATGCTAGAAATATTGTAGGCCTATAGGATGACTCCCCACTTAGCTATAAGAGAAAGCCCTTTCAGATTAGTTTATGGAGTGAATGTTGTCATCCCACTAGAGGTAGGACATGGTTCATTAAAGGTACAAGGTTATTGCGTCAAGCATAATGAGCATGGCATGCAAGAGCACCTAGATTAAGAAGAGTGAGGAGTAGCTTATCTAAGGATGTTAAGGACTCAACAAAGGATAAGCACTATGTTCAATAAAAGAGTGACCCCAAGAAAGCTTTGGGTTGGAGATTTTCTCCTTAGAAAAGTGGACTCAATGAGAAATCCAAGTTAGATCTTACCTGAGAAGCCCTTACAATGTTATTGAAGAGCTAGCAAGAGGAGCATATAAACTTAAGGATAGTGAAGGGCAAGTGTTTGATAGGTCTTGGAACATTCAATTGTTGAGCACATTCTATGTTTGAAATATTTTACTTAAATGCACAATTAGTGTAAATGAAATTTCATTCCATTCCAACAAAACTTGTACAATTATCACAAGGGTACAAGAAATGGGGAAAGGGAAAATTATTTTCGTTGCATTTAAGGCATATATATGGGAGATAGGGGAAGGGGTCCTCACTAGATCATCTTCAAAGGCAATCAGTAAGGTTAGTTTGCCACATGTCAAGTAAGCATGCCTTCTAAGTATCCTATCACTTCCACTGCCATCAATGGATAATTAGAAGTGCCTTCATGAGGGCGCTCTAAAGGAGGAGTAGGTCCTGTTTGTGGAGGGCTAGATGGAGTTGAGTTAAATATTGCCCCCACGTGAATCCTTTTGCTCTATTCTAGGATATTAATGGAATCAAGATTAGACCCATCCTTATAACACTATTCTTAATCATTTTTCACTCACAAAAAATCACATCCATCTACAAAGGCCACATCAATACGCCTTATAAGATCTACTTCAAAATCCTCTAACCACGTTTATTTCTCAAGGCAATCTTTAAGAAAAGTTGTGGTGGAAGGGAAATCATGGAGGGAACGTCACCTTGTTTCTTCCAGAACACATGAGAAAAGACTCCTAGAGCTCATAGAAGTTCCGTTTTCCTTAGTCCAATTCTTTATCAGCTCGACGATACACCTTACCAAAGCATTGTCCTCCTCTTGTAAGCCTTCTTTGACATGCTCATTATCTTTCTACTTCTACTCAAAGTTCTAATAACCTTAAGACAATATGTCATTGGCCATGATGAGAGCTTGTTATGAAGAAAATGAAAGAAAATTAGATATGTAAGGAAAAAAGGGAAGATTGACCAGCAAAAACACTCAACATAGTGATAAAGCTAGAAAACTTGTCAAAAGCCACATCTGACTTCAGGTTTGATGCCAATTCCTAGTCCTATGGGGTAATTGATCTTCATATAAATTATTAGTAATACATCCTCTAGCACCAATAGAAATGAGGGATACTAGAAGACATTTGATTGTATATGTACTTTTATTTAGAAATAAATAAAATATTAATTTCTATACCAATCTTTTAGCAAGTTTTCAGTATGCAAATCTTAATTGCCATAACGTATTACATGTGCCCATAAGTTTGATCTAAGAAGCCTAATTCACAAGGGGTTACAAATATGGGCATAGGATTGTCTTAATCACTAAAACCTATTTGTGGCTCACATACACTATAAAGTGCATTATAGAGTCAATATGACTTGCGCACTTTATGTTTATATGGTAAGCGTCAAGTCATTCATTTTGAGGTACTAAGAATACATGTATGTGGATCCGCCATTAGGAATAGGGCATTTAGACAATAACTTGAAGATGCATAAAGTTCACTCTTGATTGTCAAAGTCCTACTTCAGGATCATGATGAGTACACGTGGACTTTAGACTCGAGCCAACCTAGTTGTCTTGTACATATGATAGCCAACATGTCCTTAGGGCATTAAGGGTCAATGAGCCCAATATGCGATTGCCCAAATCCATGCAGAGGGATGTATGCATTTAATAAGGGACTTGTCTCACTTACAAATAAGCAAATGTAGGAGCTCATGATCATCCTAATTTTGTGAAAAAAATAAAGGTTGAGATTTGAGGACCATGACTCAAGGATCACAATTAAAACCATTTGAAAACATTCCAAAGGTAACAACTTTATGCCTTGTACGTATTATTTCTTACGTGTTTTGCAACAAAATTAGCCTATTGCCTAGGCAACAAGGAGGTGACGGCCTAAGCGACAGAGGAGGTAATAGTTCATTTTTTCTCAAACCAATTGATGGAAATGAAGGAAATAAGCAACTAATCAAGGAGTTTGGGTGGTGGAACTTCATACCTATAAATAGGGGGTACTCTACAATTGAATCATCCATCCATAGCTTAGAATTCTTTTGTGCATCATGATCTATCATTGTAATATTAGTTTAGCATAAGTAAAAGGTTTTAGAATGTGTTTGGTGCTATCATGAGATGTAAGGCATGGTTTGAAGGCAAGGAATCGCTACAGGAAGATGGAAACAACCAATAAATATTTATCTTTCGCTTTCCTTATTCCTGGTGTATGTATATCATTAATATAATTAAATAAAATCTTTTATTTTATCATTTTCAATTAATTGTCTTTTCTAATTTTGTTGTGATTAATTCTCTTATTCTTTTTCTTCTTTCTTTCTTTCTTCTTCTCCTCTTTTTATTTTGTTACCTAACTTGTTATAATGGAAGTAAATCCACAAGTTAAGCAAGTTGTGCACAATTCTGAATAGGTGACTTATAACGGTAGTAAAAGTCCTTTTTAATTACAACAAAAATTGTGTTCAACTTGTCTTTCTTCTTTATTTCTATTTCCCTTCTTCCTTACTTATGGTTATAACGGGAGTGAATCTATAAGTTAGAACAATTGATCACAATTGTGAATCGTAGACTTATAATAGGAGTGACGGTCTTACATTACAAGGGATTAATTATTAATCCATTGTTTATATTCTGAATGAAATTAACTCAATAAATAATTTGATTAATTTAATTGAAGCCTTAGTATTACTTGGGAAAGTTTGCTAAATAATTAAGGGATTAATAACCCCTAAATAAGAAACTAAAGATTGATAATTAATTAAATGATAATGAAAGTCCTTACATATTTTTTGCATGATGATTGCCTGGTAGCCTTTGCTTGTTATTGCTACCATACTCATCTCATTCCATCTACTTAGTTTAAAGTTACTTTATTTTTCACTCAATCATTATTAATTTCATCTTAATCAAAACACATTATTTTTGAAAACAACACTCTTACTCGTGGCTATAACAACTCACTTCCCTATATCCTTACTCCCTTATATTACTTGGTGCAATCATTGTGCACTTGCAACTTTAAATTCCCCTACATCAATTGCAAGGGTATAAGCCCAGTTTTTATTTCCATTATGTAGAATAGGATTCTCTATGGTATGCCATAGGTATTTGTAAAATATGGAAGATACCAAGAGCTGGTGTTCATACGAAAACCAAGAGTTGGTGCCGTTCGAGTTTCCAAGATGTGGTGGGCCCCACAAGCCATGAAAACCAAGACAAAGGCATTTAAGAAATCCTTATGTAATAGTGTAGGATTTCACATACTTGTGCACAATCCAATCTTGGCGCAAATTAAATTTAGAAGTTTATAATCTTCCACTTTTATTTTTGCAAATTATTTGTAATGGATGTATGAGATACATGAAAATTAATAATTTGCAAAGTGAAACCTAATATACAGGGACCTAAAAACTTCCTCAAACAATTAAGTTGTCATGGCAAAATGTTTGCTGTAGCCCTCCACGAAGCTTGAAACCCTAGGTTTAGCTTTAGTGTTTGATATCATTACATTAGTGAGGTCACATTGTGATGACACATTTACAACTTTAGGTGCATTAGATGTAACATTCAAAGAATACTACACCTTAAGAGTACTTAGCCATGGGTGGAGTTCAAATATGGCAAGTTATCAATTAGTGGTTGTGACTTAAATGGACCCAACATGCCAAGAACCAATTTGGTGAGGCATTGTTAGGCCATAAGTTGAAGGAAAGAATTGGACTGTTTATAATTCCCAATCACCCACTAAGGATATTTTTACCAAAGGATTTTCATGTTTTACTCGAAGGAGTGTAAAATTCAAAAATTCTACAAGAAAGCCATTTTCATTTAAAGACCATAATCGCAATAGTAACAATATACTAACCAAACTAACAAATCTTGTTTATTTTCTATAATATATTTTTATTTGAATAATGTTAATGGTTCTTTCAAAATAACAAGAGACTAATATTCTAATTGGGCCTAACATGTTAATTAGCTCCAAAATCTAAGAATTGTTCTCAATTAGAGTGCCTCAGGTATGCTTTGGAGGATGATATCTCACGAACCCTTGCTGACAAGCTAGTGAGGAGGTTAAAGCCACTTATAATAGGTGGAGGATGATTTGTGGATCAAGAGTTATATGTTGGCTACTATGACCAATGATCTTTAGAAAACCATGAGGGGATGGGGACTGGTCGAGAAATCATACAACACCTACAAAAGTTGTGCAATGAGTAGAGTTATAAGATATCAAAGCAATTGTTCAGGATGCATATGACAGAAGGTGGTAACATTGGTGAACAGGTCCTTAAAATAATCTCAATCATCGAGAGGCTTGAGTCACTAGATTTCATCATGGATGCCAATCTACAGATTAATCTAATCCTTTAGTCACTTTTGAAATCCTTCTCACAATTCATCATGTATTATCATATGAATGACATTGAGTGCACACTAGCTTGCCTTCTCAATTAGTTAGTGACAACACAGCAAGTCATGAATGGGAAAGGAAAAGAGGTGGTTCTTGCTATATCCGCTCGTCTAGTGTGAGCAAGATTGTCATCTAGTTGTAGATTAGTTTTGGGAGATTGTCTTTTGTTGCCTAACGAGCTTAAAAACATTGTTTCAATTTCTTTATTTATAAAAGAGAATTTATAATTCATTTAGAAGTAATGCATGTTATGTTTATTATTGTAATAAAATGATTGACATAGCTATCTCATGAATGGCTTATATTATTTGAATATGGCTAATAGTAATGTCATCAACATTATTTCAAACAAATGCCTAAGGGATAGTTTAAATTCCAAGCACTTGTGGCACCTTAGACTTAGCCATATAAGGCACACAAGGATTAACAAGTTGGACAATGATGGGCTTATTAGGAGAAGAACCCTATAACTTGCAAATCTTGTATATTAGGCAGGCAAGATGGCTAGAAGTCTAATGAATGTGTCAAAAGGGCCACTAAAGTATTGGAATTTGTCCACACCGACGTTTGTGGGCTATTTAACAAAATGGTAAGGGAAGGATTTCTTAACTTTATAACCTTTACCAATGATCTCTCACGGTATGATTATATGTACTTGATGAAGCAAAAGTACAAACCTTTTGGAAAGTTTGAAGAATTTAAAGTACAAGTAGAGAAGCAACTGGCAAGCATATCAAAAACACTATGTTAGCTCATGGAGGTGAGTATATGAGTGCTGAGTTTGTTAAGTTCCTCCAAAAAAAAAAAGGTCTTGTGTCACAATTAACAACACCAACAACTCATTAATTGAATGCTTTAGTTGAGAAATTGAACTCTATTAGAGATGGTTTGATTTATGTTGAGCTTTAGTGATTTGCCCACATCGCTATGGGGGCATGCCCTTTTTACCGCATTGTATATCTTGAATAGGACACCCTCTAAATCCATTCCTTCCACCCTGCATGAAATGTGGTATGAAAGAAAGCCAAGCCTTAAGTATTTAAGGATCTGAGGATGTCTAATCTTAGGAAGACTAAGACTAGGATATTCTAAAGATTCCATAGGATATCAGTTTTCAATACCTAAGGATAATAGGATTATCATAGTGTATCACACACATTTTCCCGAAGAAGAGTTCATTTGAGAAACTAGTTTAGGTAGAACAATAATGCTCAAGGAAGTCGAGCACAAGGAATAAAGCTATTAGCCTATAACGTACATTCCTATTCAAAAGGAACGTTTTGAGATGCAACCATTGGACGGTCGAGTAGAATCTCTTGGACACTAGAGAGAGATATGGTTATTTCCTAAAAAGTGGACAAGAGTTGCTTGTAATGAGGGTTAACGATAATGGAGATGATCCTTCTACCTATGATCAAGCAATGGTAGATAAGGACTTGTTAAAGTGATTGGAGGCTATGAAATCCAAAATGGATTCAATGCATGCGAACTAGGTATAGACTCTAGTGGATCCACCTAAGGAAATCATCCCTATTAGATGTGAGTGGGTATATAAGAGAAAAATTAGTTCTACTGATATGGTAAAGACCTATAAAGCCAGGTTGTTGGTGAAGGGTAATAGTCAAAAGGAGAGAATTAACTATGACAAAACCTTCTCACCAATAGCTATGCTAAAATCTATTTAGATTTTACTTGTGATAGTGACTTGTTTGGACTATGAGATTTAGCAGATAGATGTCAAAATTGTTTTCCTCTTAATGAGATGCTTAAGGAGGACTTTATGGTGCAGCCACACAGTTTTGATGTCTAAGATGAATCTCATAAGGTATGCAAGCTTAAGAAGTCCCATTCATGGCCTTAAGCAAGTTTCAAAGAGTTGTAATCTTTATTTTGATGGTGTAGTCAAATTGCTTAACTTTATTAAGAATGAAGACGAGCCTTGCTTTTACAAGAAGGTTAGTGAGAGCATACTAACATTCTTTGTGTTGTATGTAAATGACATACTATTGGTAGGGAATGATATTAGGATGTCAAGCTAAGTCAAGATATGGTTATTTGATTCCTTCTTCATAAAAGACTTGGGAGAGGCAACCTACATCATAGGCATTCGCATCTACAGAGATAGAGCAAAAGATTCTTAGGTCTCTCCGAAGCCTTATATATAAACAAAGTATTGAAAAGGTTTAGTATACAAGCCTCTAGAGAATTGCTACCATTCAAGCATGGCAACCATCTCAAAATCCATATGTTGAAAGATGGATGACAAGAGACAAAGCATGGAAGCCATGCCATATGCTTCGACTATAGAAAGCTTGATGTACGCCATGCTACATATGAAGCTCAAGTATCACCTATGCTATAAGTGTTACGAGTAGGTTTTAGGTGAATCTTAAGTATATCCTTAAGTACTTAAGAAGGACTAAGGATGTAGTACTTGTGTATAGAGATAGTGATCTAAGAATAGATAGACAGATACACCGATTCTAACTTTCAACCATATATGCATTGTAGAAAGTCTATCTCTAGGTTTATATTTACTCTTAATGGAAGAAAAATTAGTTGGAAGAGTTTCAAACAAAGTATGATAGCAGACTCCACCACTAAGGCTAAGTACATCGCTACATGTGATGCGAGGAAGGAGGTTGTTGGATAAGAACATTCGTGATAAAACTTTAGGAGGTTCTAAATGTGGATTGGCCATTACCAATATATTGTCACAATAATGGTGCAATCGCATAAGCTAAGGAACTAAGGTCTCATAAAAAACCTAGGCACATAGAGAGGCATTACCACATCATTTGAGAATCATTAGAAAGGGTGATATAGCCATGTAGAAAATAACTTTAGTTAACAATGTGGCTAACCCACTCGCTGAACAGATGACTCAAGTGCAACAAATCACCGTCTTGAGAAAATGGGTATTAGAAATTATAGCAACTATGTTGGAGTCCAATCAACAAGCCACATGAGCACTAAATTCTCGCTCATTCACCATGCTTACTTCTTTCTTTTTTATTCCAAAATGTATTTGTCTTAAATCATTTTCTACATGGTACCAGAGCCAACAAAGAGGAAAGTAGCAATATAATCAACTAAGAGCCATGGATGAAGCTTCACCTTCCATTGGAAACCAGCAACACATGCCAGTAGAATCAACAAACAAATTTCTGAACCTTGGTGATCCATCCAACCCTTTCAAAATTAGCAATGGTGATAATTGAATGGTGGCCCTAATTCTACACCCCCTAACCACTCAAAATTATGTACTATGGTCATGGAGCGTGAGATAAGCCCTTAGAGTTAAGAATAAACTGGGCTTTTCAAATGGGCAGTTTGAAAACCTGCACAAGTAAACGTGGCACTGGTCGAAGCTTAGGAAAGGTGCAATGATATGCACAATGGCCCTAGGATTTATCAACTAAAGAAGTCAGTTTCCACAATAGTTTAGGGGGAAGATTTGGTGGTGACCTACTATGGTAGGCTGAAGGTGATTTAGGATGAACTTTAAAAGTATGACATAATGTCTAAGTTCACTGTGGGCAATAGAGACTTCTAATTGAAAGTATACAAAGGTTTTAATGGGATGAAACATACGCCCACGTAAGAGACTAGATTCTAATGCTTGATCCTATTCCTCTTGTCAACAAGGTGTTTACAATGGTGCAAAAGCAGGGAGCACCAAATCCTTGGCACAATGTAGGGAGCAAATAGCATGGCCTTAGCTATACAAAAGGGATTTTCAACTCCAAAACTACCAGCAAAGGATGGCATACTACACACTCTATAAGATCTTGGGCCACAACCTCGAGACATGTTTCAAGGTGGGGAATGCTGAGATTCCCACCTGTTAACACTACCATATAAAAGGACAAGTGATGGGAAAATGCTATAAGCAAAAAGGGTATCCCTAGGGCATAAATTTCACCAGAAAAATATTAAGATTGCAGCTTATGCTAACATGTCTAGTGCAGCAAGAATAAGTAGACTCACAGGTTGAATGTGATGAGAGGATGAGCTTAACTAAACTATAATATCAAGAGTTGATGGCATTTCTTACTACCACAAAGGCAACAACCATTAAAATTGGTGATAAGGACTAACCTCAAACCAGTCCAACAGCTAGCACTGCAACTCGTACACCTATCACCTACATTACAAACTCCTTAAATATGGCTGGTAACACCTCAACCTTAGCCTCAACAATACTCAAACAATTTATCATTCTTGGGTAGTAGACATAGGAGCAACAGATCACATGATCTGTCACACCAGCTTGTTTACCTCCACTCTTTTTGAAATTTCCAAACCAGTCAAGCTCCTTAACAAATCACATGCTCACGCACATAGGCATAGTGAAGCTTAATGAGAGTCTTACTTTGCATGATGTGCTGTGTGTGCCTTCTTTTTCAATAAATCTGCTGTCAGTAAGAAAGATAACCCCAAGTACCCTTCTTGCTTTTTGTTCACTTCTTTCTTTTGTTTCTTGCAAGATGTAGCTACTTGGACCAAGATTGGCAGGGGTGAGGTTGAAAATGACCAATACAAGTTGCTGAAGGGGCAGATGCTAGCTCACAAACCTATTGCAGACCTACTAAGACATTTAGAATCTACTATTAAAACATGTACTACTGTAAGCTCTAACTTTCATCATGATATATGGCACTACCAACTTGGGCATCCATCAAATAAAGTTTTAGAGCTTATTGATGATCCAATTGTAAGATCAAACTCCCTTGCATTGAATGAAAGTCTCTGTTCCACCTATCCTTTGGCTAAAATGCACAGAAAGCCTTTTAGTCTTAGTGAGCACAAAACACCAAATCCATTTGAATTATTGCATTGTGACCTATGAGGTCCATTCCATTAAGTAGTACATGATGGAAACAAGTATCTATTGACTATAGCTGATGATTACACCAGGACAACTTGGGTATATTTGATGAAAACAAAATCAGAAGCCAGGCAATGCATTGTGTCCTTCTGTAACCTTGTCACAAACCAATTTGACAAAAAAAAATTGATTAGGACAAACAATAGCACTAAGCTTGTGCTAAGAGATTTTTACCAAGAAAAAGGAATAATACACCTAACAATTTTTGTTGAATCTCAAATGGGACAGTTGAAAGGAATGTGGCTAGAGCTATGAGATTCCAATCTAAAATTCCCATAAAATATTGGAATGAATGTGTTTTGATAGCAACCTACCTCATAAATAGAATGCCTAACCCTGTCCTAGGAAATAAGACACCATATGAAATGCTTTTTCGAATTAAACCAACCTAAGAACACATAAAAATCTTTGGTTGTTTGTGTTATATAACATCTGTAAACCAGGGAAGAAAAAAGTTTGATGCTAGAGGAAAACAATGTGTGTTTCTTGGTTGTCCTTATGGGGTAAAAGGGTACAAAATGCTAGAATTGGAAAACAAATGCACATCAATGTCAAGGGGTGTGATATTTTGTGAAAACATTTTTCCATTCCAATCTAGAGATCAAATCCTTGATCTGATCAGTCAAATTAGTTCCACCATTCCAAAATCAGTCTAACCTTGTTCCACCTTGCTATGACTCCCATGATTTTACTAATCGCACTCCTTTTCATGATATTTCCAACTAGCTATCTTTAGAAAACTTGCAAAATCATGAGCACAATGATAATCATCAAGCTATTACACTGACACTATCCTGTTAGACCCTCATCAAGCCATTGAATCTAATATTGTTCCATTGAATGATAACCACCCTCTTGGCTTAAGAAGGCCCCATAGGATGGCGAAGGCACCTAAATACCTTCAAGAATACTATTATCATCAAGTCATTTCACCCTCACCTTTACCAGCTGATGAAATCCACACCAAACTAAAACCTCATATACTGCACCCACTTGAAAATATGTTGAGTAATCATAAGTTCCTTCCCCATTACCAAATTTTCTTGGCTAATATTCTTCACAGGAAGAACCACACACTTAGGATGAGGCTAAAAAGGATCAAAAGTGGCATCTAGCTATGAGTGATAAGTTGGAAGCATTGGAACAAAATTTAACATGCACTCTAACAGACCTACTAGATGGAAAGCAACCAATAGGGTGCAAATTTGTCAATAAAATCAAGTATAGGTCTGATGGGAGCATAGAGAGGTACAAGGTAAGACTATTGGCAAAAGGTTTCACAAAAAAGGAAAAAAAAAAAGATTATCAGGAAACCTTCTCTCTTGTAGCTAAGTTAACCACACTTAAATGCCTCTAGTAGTGGCAGCATCAAGGAATTGGAGGTTGCACCAATTCAATGTTTAATAATGCTTTCCTACATGGAGAATTGAATGAAGAAATTTATATGAAGAAACCTCCAATATACAACAAAGGAGGATTTGATCAGGTATGCAAGTTGTTAACAAGAGTCTATATAGTCTAAAACAAGACTCAAGACAATGGTTTGCAACATTGTCCACTACCCTAGTGGAGTTCGGTTTCCAGCAATGTAAAGTTTATTATAGCTTTTTCATCATGAAAAGAAGAGACTCTTTCACAGCACTATTGGTGTGTGTGGATGATATTGTAGTAATAAGCAACCTCGAAGAAAATATAGCTAGCATAAAGGCCTTCTTGCATGACAAGTTTAAGATTAAAGATTAGCGGCATTTAAAATACTTCTTGGGGATAGAGGTTGCATGAAGTAACAAGGGCCAATATATTAATCATTGAAAGTATGATTTGGATATTCTTGTAGATAGTGGCTTACCTAGAGGCAAGCCATGCAAGACACCAATGGAACAAGGGATTAAACTTGATAGAGAAAAGGGAAGATTATTGGCTGATCCTTCTGTTCATAGAAGGTTGATTAGAAAACTCCTCTAACTGACAATAACTATGCCTAATATCTCCTACTCTATACAGACATTGAGCCAATTTATGTAAGCACCTATAGACCTACATATGAAGGTTGCACACAAGGTGCTCCACTACACTAAACTAGGACTAGGCCTATTCTTTCCTTTGGAATGTGAACATTAAAGCCTGTTGTGATTCAGATTGGTGCTCTTGCATTGAAACACGCAGGTCTATTACCTAGTGCTATTGCAAATTTTAGAAAGTCCATAGTGTCTTAGAGGTCAAAGAAAGAATCCATTGTTTCTAGATCGTCAGCTAAAGCAGAATACCTAGTCATGGTGACAACATGCAATAAATTAACTTAGTTAAGATACATTTTAAGGGATTTAGGAGTCGAACATCCAGAACTAGCTTTATTGCATTGTGACAACCAAGCTGCTATACACATAGCTGCTAACTCGGTCTTACATGAGCTTAGCAAACACATAGAGATGGATTGTCTTCTTATGAGAGGCCAAATACAAGAAGGGAAAATTATCACATGCCATGTTCATACTAGAACTTAAATTGCAAACATCATGACTGTATGACAAAATCTTGCTCTTGGATTCCACTAACAAGAAATTCGTACAAATCGATTACAACTTGAATCAAATGAATTTGATGCGGGCTCTGTTCTCTAATTTAGTCCTCTGATTCTTCCTCCAAAGATGTGATTTCAACTTGACGTGTTTTCAAGGAAAGGGCTTGTGCTTGATCTTCCTTGAAACTTGTAAATTTCTTCAACTAACGCTGATCTTCGAGCTTGGTGCCATAATGTCGGATCGAACGTTGAATTCGAAGATCGTTGACGAAGAACGCCTTGAATTCGAGTTTAGGATTGAAGCCGTGGCTTTAATTTGGAGTATCTTCAAAAGAAGGGCTTGTGCTTGATCTTCCTTGAAATTTGTTGATTTCTCCAATTAACGCTGATCTTCGAGCTTGGCGCCCTGATGTCGGATCGAACGTTGAATTTGAAGATCGTTGACGAAGAACGCCTTGAATTTGGAGATGAACTCTTTAAACTTGACAAAGAACGCCTTGAATGTTCTTGAACGCCTTGAGAGGATTTTGTGTCTTCTCTTCTTCTCCTTGGCTTGTTGTTTTTTTTGTTGTGGGGTTTTGACCCTTATTTATAGATAACGTAGCCACCTAACCTGCTGACGTGGAGTGCTCTCATTGGCGGGGGTTGTTGACCCCTCACTGGATCGCGCCACTTGTCGTCTTCCGGTTGGCCTTTTTGATCATTTATTGTCTCCTTACCAGATTGTGCCATTTGTTGCCGTTTGGTTTGAATAATTTTGTTTGATTAAATATTTATTAAGAAAAGTGTATTTGTTTTAAAATTTTGAAATAAAATTATTTAATTCATGTTTTAATTTCTTTATTTAATTCTATGTGATATTTATTTATCTGTTTATTCATTTTATGTGTCTACAAAATGCCCCCTCGAGACTCGTTCATGAGATTTTTTTTTTTTTGAATGAGCGAGTCTCGATTTTATTTATTTACTTATATAAGTATTATTTATTTCACTTAATTTAAGTGTCTCACTTTGTTTATTTATTTTATTCTATATATATATTTTTTTCTTTTTTTTTAATATAAATTTTTTAATATATATTTTTTATTAATATTATTTTAATTCTTTTTTTTTGTTATTTATATACGTATATATGTTTTTAACGATTTTACATATATATATATATATATATATTAGACAGTCTCTCTCTTTTTTTTTTTTGTTACATATATATGTATATGTATACGTGTATATATATATATTTTATTTTTATGTTTATTATTATTTTATATTATTCGCATTTATTTTTATTAGCATTTACTACGGTTTATTAATGTTCAGTATTAGAAATCGTGCGTGCTAATTTCCAATTCCCGCACGCCTTCTTTATATGGACGCATTCGCCCTCTTTTTTTTTTTCTTATTATTCTTTTATTTTGTCGGGGTAAGTCGCTGTCTCTTCTCTGCTTTGTTCGTTTTTTTTTTATTCTTTTATTCTTTTTTTTTTCTTTTTGTATTCTTGAAATCGTCGGTTGACCATTCCATCTGCTGCCTCCGTGCTATGTCGATGAACGGGGTGTCGCGCAGTATCGGTGGCGACGGCATGAAGCAGCGGGGCAGATGGCACAGCGGTGGTGTGCGGCGTGGCGATTGTGGCTCAAGCAAGCGTCGATGGTTGCGTGGGTGGCAGCGCGGGCCTGTAGTGGCGCGAGCGGTTACAGCTGTGCCGGGGCGGAAGGGATGCAAGCATGGTAGGACACGTTTCTAGTCAACGGCTGCGTCGGGAAGCTTCTGAATGGCTGAGATTTTGGGCAGTGGTGGCGCAGCTAGTCTCGTGGCGGCGAAGGTGCTGACGAGGGGGCGTTGTGGCAGTGCTGTGCTGTGTTGGGAGAAAAGGTTGCAAACTCGGCGAGGCATGGCAGCGGCACGGGTGTAGCTGGGTCTGCAGCAACAGGGGAGTTGGCAGGCGGGCGGTGGTGTTGGGATTGCTTAGGCATGCGGCAGCAGAAGGGCTGGTGGGTGGGCGCAACGGCGGAGATGGCAATACTCGGTGATGCTGTCTTCGGCGTGCGGTTTCCCAGGCCTGGGGAAATGAGCAGAGTTTTAATGCTGACTCATTTCCTAGGAGAGGCCATGTTTGGGCGTAATTATGGTTTTGGGGTTTAAGGCCCTGTTTGGCGTTTCCTTTTTTTTTTTTTTAACTTTAAATACCGGGCTTGATTTTGGCCTATGTGTATCAATTGTGCTTCAAATTTTTGGGCCTTTTGAGTACCAGGCTTGATCTTGGCCCACGTGTACCAATTGGGCTTCAAATTTTGGGCCTTTTGAGTACCAGGCTTGATTTGGCCCACGTGGGGGGGCCTTTTGAGTCAGGCTTGATTTTGGCCACGTGTACCAATTGGGCTTCAATTTTGGCCTTTTGAGTATCAGCTTGATCTTTGGCCCATGTGTACCAATTGGGCTTCGAACTTTGGGCCCTGAGTACCAGGCTTGATCTTGACCCACGTGTACCAATCGGGCTTCGAACTTTGGGCCCTTGAGTACCAGGCTTGATCTTGGCCCACGTGTACCAATTGGGCTTCAAATTTTGGGCCTTTTGAGTACCAGGCTTGATTTTGGCCCACGTGTACCATTGGGCTTCCATTTTGAGTACAGGCTTGTGTGATTGGGCTTCTTCACCAGGCTCGATCTTTGTACATTGGGCTTCGAACTTTGGGCCCTGAGTACCAGGCTTGATCTTGGCCCACGTGTACCATTGGGCTTCGAACTTTGGGCCTTGAGTACCAGGCTTGATCTTGGCCCACGTGTACCAATCGGGCTTCGAATTTTGGGCCCTTGAGTACCAGGCTTGATCTTAGCCCACGTGTACCAATTGGGCTTCGAATTTTGGGCCATTGAGTACCAGGCTCGATATTGGCCCACGTGTACCAACTGGGCTTCGAATTTTGGGCCATTGAGTACCAGGCTTGATCTTGGCCCACGTTACCAATTGGCTTCGAACTTTGGGCCCTTAAGTACCAGGCTTGATCTTGGCCCACGTGTA